>PQWD01012104.1:0-14060 GCA_019425675.1 Leucinodes orbonalis
AAAAAAATCTTTATTTCCAAAATTGCAGGTTGTTCAATGATACAGAGTTGACTTACTCCTATTAACATACATAATGGAGTAAGTCAACCTACACACATTTATGGTTTGTTTAAAACAAACTAAACTACTTTATACAATGAATTTCGTTTCTTAATGTATTAATATTACAAGGAATAGTGTCTGTTTTTGAGTGTATGTATATTAATGTGTATATGTGTGGGTGTATGGTCTGTATATGTGTGTGCTTATGTGAATAATATATAAATATATATGAGGTATTGGTCTGTGATATCACTATACAGAAAATGGTGTGCCTAAAAAGTATTGTAATTGTATTAATGATTGGTACCTAACATTTATTTTGACGATTTGCAATAACCTTAAAGTCAGGTCATGGATTTGCTTGACAAGTCAAAAATTTGCATTATATTCATTTTTTATCAAGAAGAATATAACAAATTTGATAACAAAACATCTGACTCGTTATCTTTTGAGGATTTAAGGTAACTTTGAAACTTCCAGGAGAACAACTATCAGATGGTCTGGCATACGCTCTTCAACAGTATGCCAGTTAGGGCAAGGTTTTTCTTGAATAAACTACTGCTGTTGGTCACACAGCTTTTACAGCTTGAAGATGACATTCAGCCTATAAAATTACAAATGAAGCGTGACCGATCCTGACTAGAACTTCAGTTTAGAGCGTTGCTGGGAGGATGAGGGGATGGTAACCTTCCCCCCCGCAACACCATAAGCCGAGGTTTGCGTCCCACTCGAAGACGCCCTTAGGCTCGTTGTGTAAATTTTAAGGCCGAGAGCCATCTGCGCTCGCCAATTGCCGGTGAAGCTGTAAAGGCCATCGCCGCCAAAAGCAGTAGTCAGTTCGAATAAAAGTGGTAACCTAGTGTATGTTAACGTAGTATATATTAACGACGCTCTGACGTGAAGGTAAACATCGTGAGGAATGCGAAGAGATTCAAAGGTTATGAAGTCGGCCAATCCGCACTGGCTCCACGTGGTCGACAAAGCCCTATAACCCATTACGGGTAAGCTGGGTGATGATATGTTAAGGGGTCAGTAAAGGTCTCAAACTTGCACTAATGCGAGTTATCGGTTCACAAACACATTTTTGGAATGGCTAATTATTTTGCATGAGTTGTGTGCCATATATAATGTCCCTGTCAGGCTTAAATTAAGTTGGACACGCGCGTCATTTAATTGCGGCGAGAAGGGATTCCACTAATTATAGAGTGCAACGCATGCCCGTCACCAGTGTTGCCACATTAGCCTTGTAGATCTAGCACTTTTTAGTATAGGTGAACTCCTCTTTTAACGATTTAGCCCGAAAACAGCAATCTAGCTCTTTTTCATCATCATCATCAGCTCATTAAACGTCCCCACCGAGGGGCACGAGCCTACCCGTATAGGGTGATTAGGCCTTAGTCGTCCACGCGGGCCCAGTGCGGATTGGCGACTTCACACACAACCTTTTGAATCTCTTCGAGGCGTGCATGAAGGTTTCCTCACGATTTTCCTTCACCGTAAGAGCGTCGGATAACGTACATAACGTATATATACGTATCACTGTCTTGAAAAATACCAAATTTGAAGTTTTCGACGTGCAACAAGTATTTTTTGCTATCGCATCGGTCATGATGACGTTTTTGAAGACAACGTAAAAAATATAACGGCTTCATGACATGATTACTACAGCATTTTTAGAACAGAAAATCTTAAGATGCATAATCTAACCTATCAAGACCTTTTACTTCTCAAAAAGCCCTTTTCTTAAACTAAGGTGACACTGCCCGTCACGCCCGCCCTAGCGACCGCATAGACTCGTAAACCTCAACAGGTGATAAATTTGGATACACCCACGTCCTAGGTATATTCTGCTTTCAATAGTTTTGCCTCAGCAGTTTCAATTTTTAGTACAGTAGCTGTTTCAAGCCGACGGGGTGGGAATCTGACGAATCTTTAGCAGGATGAACTATTGGGATAATATGTGATTATTACTTATTGGATTTATTTGACTGAATACAATTCAAAAATAGAATGCCAAGTATGATTCATCAAGTACTCCTTGAGCAGTTCGTTGCTGTCACGGCATGTCCGGAGAAGTCTGATAATAAAATTCGTATTGTGTTCCGATTTGCTACAGCTAAAAATGATAAATTTGTTGAACACATATAATTTCCGATTCAGTATTCTTTAACAAAACTATGCCATAGCTCAGTATTTATTCGAGCAAGGATGATCAAAATAATGTAGTTAGCATAGTATGTGGTCGCCCAAAGCCAACAGGGCGCGCAAACATGGGGCGCGCCACAGGTGGGCCCGGCATCCCCCCCTCCCCTCCCTCCACCCCCTCACCCCCACATACAACCGGGATAGTAAGGACATCAACTTCAAACCCCCTGGACATTTTGGCTTAAATTGACTCGTTTCCCACGGAATAAATTTGACGTAAAGGACTTTGCTTCGATATTGTTGGATATAAAATTAATGGTGTTTATTTGATAAGAACTTTTAATGTTGGTGCTCAGTGGTGAGTACGATGTTACCTTCCGATCGTGAGGTCGCAGGTTCGACTTCCCCACATATCAAAGTAATTCGAAACTACACTCGCGTGCAAGTAAATCGACTCAAGCCTCAAGTACGCATAACAAGTGATATAACTAAAAAATGCCTTATTATACCTCTATATAATGTTTTACATAATTAAAGCCTAGTAATTGAGCTTTAAAATGGTGTAAGTTGCATGAAAATCGATTCAGTAGTTTAGTAAAAAAGGTTAATGCTAATGATAATGTAAAAAATGTTGAAAATTCATACAATTTCACAGTATGGGGTTATTGTGTTTAAATGAAACAAAATGTGCGTAAGATAAAAAAATTATTCGTGTCAATATTTGGTATTCCCTCCTCTAGCTCTGATCACTGCTCTCATGCGATTCTTCATCGACCTTATCAACTTTTTAATGGATGATTGTGGTATTCGACCCCACTCTTCTACCAACGCAGTCTTGAGCTCATTGATGTTTGTCGGAGCTGGATTCCTCGCTCTAACTTTCCTTTTGAGCTCGTCCCATATGTGCTCAATGGGATTTAAATCGGGGCTGAGCGCTGGCCAATGCATAGTGTGAATTCCAACTTCGTTCAGGAAATCACGTGTGGCCCGAGCAGTGTGACATCGGGCATTGTCATGCATCAAGATGAAATTTTCCCCAATAAAGCCTTGATAAGGGACAACTTGATCCAGTAGAACATTTTCAATGTAACGATCACTGGTCAGACCTCCTCCCCGGCCTCCCCCAGGAACGAAAACAAGGTCCGTTTTGCCTTCTAAGGAAATTCCAGCCCACATCATGCAAGATCCGCCACCATATGCAACGGTTTCCACAAAGCAGCACTGTGAAAACCGTTCACCGGGACGACGGTATACCCGACCTCTCCTGTCGCTGCCATGGAGACACATCCTCGTCTCATCTGTGAACAGGACTGACTGCCATTGCTCTATGCTCCAATCCAAATGTTCTCGAGCAAAGTGAAGGCGTGCTTGACGATGAGCTGTGGTCAACTTCGGGCCTGTAGCGGGTCTTTTCGGAGTAAGGTTAGCTTCTTTCAACCTTCTTCTAACTGTCCACTGACTGACAGTCACCCCGCGAACTTGACGTAGCTCCTGCTGCACATCTACGCCGGTAAGGTGTCGATTTCGGAGAGAGGTCGAGACCAAAAACCGGTCGTCACGCTCCGAGGTGCACCGGCGTCGGCTGGTATTAGGCCTCCGAGTGAAGGCACCAGTCTCTTGAAACCTTCTGTATACTCTCGAGACAGCGGACTGACTCATATTCAAACGACGAGCGACTTCTCGCTGGTTCAACCCTTCTTGCAACAGGGCAACGACTTGAGCGGCTTCTTCAGGTGTTGTATCCATAATTTTCTTCAAATGACGGCTTTAATTTGCAGAGATGTGTTCAGGTCAACGTCTAATGAGCGACTGATAAGAAAAAAACGATTACAGGGGGTTTTATAGGGGGTTGTGTCGCGCAAGTTGTGAATAGAGCGCAGAGCAGTTTACGGGAGGTTGCGTTCAGTTGCATTCTAAGTACAAGTGTTTATTTAAATTACTGATATTATGCTACCATTTGAAAGCCTAATTACTAGGCTTTAATTATGTAAAACATTATATAGAGGTAAAATAAGTCATTTTTTAGTTATATCACTTTTTATGCGCACTTGAGGCTTGAGTCGATTTACTTGCACGCGAGTAATATATGTACGTTTATCCCACGCTATTATGGTGAAGGAAACATAGGAAACCTGTGCACGCCTACGAAGAGATCCAAAGGTGGTGCGTGAGACGGCCATATGGCACTGGGCCCGTATGGACGACTAAGGCCTATACACCCTTTCGGGTAGGCTCTTGTCCCTCGGTGAGGACGGTATGTGAGCTAATGATAATGATAAATTTAATCACGCTTCAGGGGAGATCGCTAGGACTGTCTGTGCTTGGATTATTCAACTTTTTAATTGAAAGGATTCATGATCTACACATATCGCACCTTTTGTCATCAAATCTGCAGCCAAATACTTTTCAATTAAATACGAAATCCCATCAGCAAATAAAATCAAAACCTAAGAGCAATAAAATTGTATTGATTGCACAATAATTAAAAATCTTCATCCACAAAAATATAACAGAACACGTTTCATATGGTAATTATATAACGAGGAAAATATTTTTGCAATCAGCTTTATCCATATGATTAAACTTCTTTAATGTTCATTTAAACGTGTATGTCCCTTATCAGTATGGACTTAGACTTGGAGCTGAACCTGAACCCGGATACGTAGTCATTGTTCACTCGTCATCGGGCCCCGTGTGTGGTTGGTGTCGTCATGTCTACTTAGTTATATATATTTGTCGTATATATTTATGCATGAATAATTGGGTCAATAAATTGTAATGTAATTTGCCGTGTGATTTTTTTATGTTATAAAGTGTACAGGACGGTCAGGACGCTGATGGTAAGTGATACGCTTAACCATAACAGAGCGGCATTGATGGAGACCAGCAACTGAGAGACAGTTATTATTCTCCATCAATGCCGCACTGCGCCCGACACCAGAGACAACAGATGTTAAGTCTCTTATACCCGGTAATTTTACTGGCTGCAGTGCCCTCATCCCGAAACACAGAAGTGCATAGCACTCTACTTTCACGGGACGATATCTGGCACTGCGGTGGTACCTACCTAGACTATTCAGTATCGAGTCCACCACCTAGTAAACGGCAGATTAGAATACAATTGTCGCCACTCCTACTCTTCCTGCAGATGTGTAAGAGGCGACTTAAGGCACAAAATATTCAGCAGATAACCAGTGCAGTGCAGTGGCAGTGCTCTTTCATTCTGCCTATGTTTTTGTAGGTATTCTACCCTGAGACAAAAAAAATGTATCGTTAATAATGAAGTATCTTTTTCAAATAAATATAACAGCACAAATTTAGAAATGGTTATTACATTATTATCTTCTATTTTCATATTTCTATCTACATACATACCTACATTCTTGACAAACACTGTGTTTGATAAGCTCTACTTAAATTTATTTATACTTAAATAATTATCAGCATTTATGTTAACATTGTCAGTGCCTTGGGCAGTTCTTCTGTCCTCGCTAAATGGATTGGTATGGTTCCATATCAATTAACAATCATAAAATGTTCAATTTAAGCTACTCATACCAGTGTTCAGTAGTTATCTACTGAGAAAATCAAGCTAAGAAGTAACTCTTTAAAAAAAATGCATCTATTGTACAATGGTAGGTACAGCTTCCATATATACGTTAACCCAAATTAAAAATATCTTCATTCCAATACATCTTTTACACATACTTTTGAATTGTCAATTATTATATTCATATGTATTTTTTCATAACTCTACACGGTTCGGAAATGTATGATCTTCGAGAAAGCCGGAAAGAAACTGTACCGGAAAGTACTGTGTAAGAGACCTTATACTGTATAAGTGACAGAAAAACTTATTTATTGAAGTTACCTGAGGAATGATATTGAAGAGTGCGCGGACGCACGCTCCTAATAAACACGGGATGCTAATGCGCTTTAAAGTACAGTATTTTTTGCTGTTATATATTGAGGTTACATTGAACTTGAATTGGGGTGCGCACATTTGAAAGTCAAAGCGGCCGGGACCGGCGCGGCTAGTGATGGGAACTTGTAGAGCAATTAAATTCATTTATTTAAGCATTTTATTGACATTTCAAAGGTATTTAAAAATCAAGTCTTTATACACTATTAATGAAATACGATCCCAGAAGAGCACCAGTTAGGTATCACTTGCATGGGAGAAATGCTTAGCTTGGTGTTTTGTTAGTCAATCAATGTCAGGTACATAATGACGAATCGCAACGTATCATGTGCCCCATATCTATTTTATATGTGTCTAACGTACATTATGTTCTTGAGCAGATTTCTAAGGTTACTTTAGTATCTGCCGAATAGCTGGATCTTTTGATAGGCGTATTCCATTTCTAGCTTAACATCAAGTATTTAATAAGCATAACGTTCAACATCCATTTATTCGGCATAGACATTATTCCTTAATTTTGCCCCTGCTGCTAGAATTGAGTTTTGCAGGACTGGAACACCTGTTCCGGCCATCTGTTCGGTTTCTGACCTAGTGTCACCAACTATCAAGTAGACTGACACACTCATTATAAGTACTCAATAATTCAAGTATAGTATTCTAGCGGAGCTGGATGAGAAAAGCGGAGGACGGGATATCTGGCGCAAAATGGGGGAGACCTATGTTAGCAGTGGACTGCGATAGGTTGAATAGATAGATAGATTGTCAATTGCATGGTTTTCGTAATAAAGTCCTGGACATTCTTTCAATCCAGGACTATAGCTGATTTTTCATTACACTTTCTTATAATGTTTCTCACTAACATTACATGCTAAGGTACATAGATATTAAGTATTATTATACACTAACCTCTCATTACAGCTAATTTGGTACAATCTGTGCCCACATGTTTAGAGTTGCAGTCTAGGATGTATATTTTATTGATGAAACTAAAGACTGTATTTGACTGTATCTTGTTTTGTGAGCCTTAAATAAATAAATAAAAAATAAATAAATTCAGGAGGTAGAAAAAATCTTATTAATTAAAGAAATGTATTCTGGCAGAGGCAGAAAATATGTAATTGATTAAAGCGTGGATGTGGTGGCTTCGCCAAGGCCGTCCGCGTGCGAACGTTACTCGACCGAACCTGTTTGTGTGAGGTATTCTATGCACGACGAGGAATGCCAATCGTGTCATGTGTATTTCGGACCACTTCAATATGGTGGCATTGCCTGACATTGTGTACTTATAAAGTAAATCTATAAATTCACTATTGCCACACCCTGAGCCCAAGACTGGCTACGCTCATGACTTGCCACTGCTCGGCAGATACCTTCCTACGTATCATGGCTATGGGAAACTCCATGCTAAAATGGCTGCAGGTTTGTAGGATTCACGATAGATGACCACTGCGCTGTAACCTACATTACAGATGGCGGGCGACGGAAGAAAAAAATGTATTTTTTTACGCTGATGTCATTTTTCATAATTCTATTGTTTCACCATCATTAAAAAAGTCCATATCTTGCACAGAAGGTCGCCATTGGTGGTCGTGAATCATACCATATGTTACCTTCCTTAGCACTAGGAGATCGTCATAAATGTTCGGCATTCATCCAATAACCTATCATTGCATAAGTTGCTGAATTGTGCGATCGTCCTAGACTCTATGGCATAGAACAAACACACCTATTTAAAGAGTCTCGAGTAGGTATTAATTAAAAGCAGCTTAAGCAGAGATCCAAAATGTCTAAGTAGTTTTTAAACTTAAATAATAGGACTAAGAAGACATTCTTATTTAATAATTCATCATCATACTTGATAATCATAAAATGAAGCCTGCCCACTAGTGACTGATAAGATGCTGATGATAAGCTCAAGAACTTTTAAGTAAACGACTGTCCTCATTGAGGAATTTCGGACGGCTGTAGACCGCTTGTCTTTTCTTGTGCTGTGCGGTAGCGTGATAATGCAATGGACAGGTGAAGTTTGCGTTAGTTGCTAAAGGTATAGGCTAGAACCTTCAACAATTTTATACACAAATGGATAAAGTCGGTTTTCTTGAAAATAATGCGCAAAAGGGCCACGGGGCGACAGTGCAGCACGAAGTGCGGCCGCGCGCTCGCCCGACGTCAGCACATGATGTTTACCATAGGAGCGGTACGCGCCGATTACCATTTACAATTTTAACGCGGTTTTAAAACCCAAATCGGCCGCTGAATATGAAGCAACCGCGCCCGCAACCTACGACGCGCTTGCAAAATAAACAGTTAACATAGAAACACGACAGTTTTAGAAAAGGGACAAGCGCCATTTGCAATTTAAGCAGCTTTTTATTTAGCATAATTTTTCGTTAATCAACGCTGAGGAGTCGCAGGTAGCGTGCCAGAACATCGGAGTGTAACAGATATTTATATGCCAGTGATTCCGGTTGCCCCAGTTCAGGTAAACGCATAAATGATGGGTGCCTTAATAAAAATATCCGGGACGATGTATTGATGGTTTCTCGCGATCTTAAACTTCTTTGCATTCATTCAAGCTTTTGTTTCGAAGTCTTATATCTATATAACGGAATAATACTAATAATACACAGATTTCCCAATCACAATTGTATATTCGATGTTTATTACACAGAAATAATATATAAAAATACGAATACTCGTATATATTTAAGTAACTATCTGATCAATAACGTATATGACACGAGAAGCTCGAGCTATGCCAGTTAGCAGCTTATAGAAAAATACTTATATATTCTCAATGTACACTTAAAGTTATATTGTTTATTTCAAAGAATATTCGGTAGATGATTGTCAGGATCCCAATTTGTACCTATTTAATACAAATCATATACTGTAGCTTTCTAGCTGTAGTTATCGCCCGCCCCTTAGTGCTTCAAACATACTTTTCCTCCGCTTTCCTAATTTAAAATCTTACCAGGCTTCGCATGTCATCGATAATTATAGTAGCTTGACGTGGTGAATGTGGTCTCTTCTGGGCTTCAGCTTCCTCTATTTTGTAGTTGACCTAACTCCACTTTCTGACGAGGCCGACTAGCATCGGTAAGTTTACATAAGTACCATATAAATTAATGCTTACTTTGAATATTAACATTGATTAAAACGTAGTCCATTGAGGAACAGCATTATTTTAAATATATGACAACTGTTTGTAAAAATATCGCATTAAAGTTGTGCATTAATTATAGGTTTGTTCTGATTAAAAACAAGGTGACCTTCGCCCGCCAAAGATTTCGATTTTCTTACGAATTGAATTGAATTTCGACATTGAACATGATTTCCAGAATAGTGATGCTACCAAGTGTGATTGATTTTTTATTATTCTTATAATAGTGATTGATTTACAACGCTTCTATTCCAATAACGAGTTAGCACATCGACGCCCGATGCCGCTATGCAGTCGTCAGCAAGATTAATGGGTTTGTCTTCTTAACAAATGATAATGTCTACTAAGTTATCAAATATCAACGACCAAAGACGTCGATTATTACATATTATTCCCATTCCTATTAAAATAGTTGAGATGTCGGCTCTTATATACCAAGGGTTTTACGGGTTCCTCGGATAGTACAAACATTTGGGTGCATGAACATGTATGAATTTACGAAAAAAATATATTTATATTTTTTCTTATTTAATATAAGAAGCTCAATAATAAACATAAACTCCATAGCGTTCATGTATAGTTCATGTAATGTTGGGAAGTCCCACGTATCCGGTAATTTTACTAGCTACAGTGCATTCATTACGAAAGCGAAGTGCAAACTTTACGGGACGGTATTTGGCTTTGCGGTGGTATCTACCAAGACGAATCGGTACCGAGTTCACCACCTAGAAAACGTAGTTAGCAGAAAGCTCACTAAAGACTTTTTTATTAAGTCCAAGATTTCCGAACGTGCTCTATAGCCCTTAACCGTTTCTATGAAACGGTTATGTTAAGTGTTACCCCCACGATTAGAATTGTAATACACATCAAAACCTGTGACTAATATATTATAATAAGGTCTACTCTAAAAACATTTAAATTGGATATGACGACTAGTGTTTGAAACATTGTTTATTTTTACACGTTTATCCTTGCTTAAAGTACATAAATGTCTTCTTAACATTTGTAGTATATCTAGTATCTTGTCCCTCCTCTCCTCCCCCCTTCCCCAGGCGGTCCCGACCCAGTATTAATGTATTAAAAAGTGTCACGCAAATACACCTGTTAACACACCCCTGGCGGGAATTTGTCAGGTTAGTTGAGTTAATACAGCGGGTAGCAGGGGGTGGCTATTCGCACTGGAATTGATTTATGGAATATATTGTCGTATACGAAATACGTTGCTGTTGTTTAAGTTTTAGTACCGTATTATATATTTCCTCGCGGACCGATCGCCAGGAGACTAGTGGACATCATCTAGTTGCGGCCCGCCTACGCTTCTTTTCGCCTTACGTGGAAGTTTATATATTTACTTTTTTTTAGTTTAGTAAATCATATCTTTTTGAACGTACCAAAAAATGAAGTGTGCATTGCTACAAAGTACGTAGAACCGATGGCCGGTTTTCTTTCTTTCAGCGTGGCGGGTAGCAGATGGATGCCAACTGCTAGGGATCGGTCCGCGTGGAAATCATGGTTTGGTCCACTCTAGGCTAGGGGAGGCCTTTGTTCAGAAGCGATGATGATGTGCATATCTTTTATACAAACACTAGATAAATTATAAGTAATGTATATTTTAAGAATATTACTGTTTGCATTGTTAACTATGTTGCTCTATATTGCAAAGCAACAATGTTGTGGCATCAAAGCTTGTGTTCGCTATTAAACATCATTAGATCAATATTGTGTAAGTTTCCACGATTTTGGTCCGTGCACCGAAGAGTAGCGCGACCGGCGCTGACCTGCGATACGCGTCTTCAGATAACTCCCGCCACTGGGTCAGGGGGCATCTCTTATCGTTTATTACACCACCACCTATGTACAAACCATTATCACCCCCTCCCCGAACACCCTAAAGCTCTAAATCAATTGTGAACTGCATCTCGAATGCTCTTGTGCTATCTAGCGGAGACGTTCGTTATTTTCCGATTAGTGATTATGTATAAATGTTGGATGCTCTATTTCTGAGCGGCGATAAGGCGATGTGGACCGATATTTTTTATCGACTGAGATGTAAGTACTTGGAGGATTTAGTACTGTCACGACCTTTATAGATAAACCCGTGTTTCTAGGGTACAATGTGAGGCAATTTGGGTATATTCAATGAACAATATATATAAGAAGAAAATATATTTCACTTTTTATGGATACAATATGAATGTAGATTTGGTATTGAGTATTATGGATCACTAATCATCATATTGGTGGTTAATACGGGAGCGAAAGCTCCAAAAGATTTGAAATGAATCCAGCCAATAATCCTAGCAAGAGTTAGGCATTGAAGGAATTATGCCGTCCACTAGCTTCAACGCCGTTTGACGATTACAATTTTTAGTTCAGCTGATAAGTTATTTATAATTTGCGTGATGGTGTTTTACATGCAAAAATCCCTTATATCTTGATGGTTATAAATAGCAATATTAGAGGTACCTTATCCGAAGTTGTTTTCCGTTAAACAGGGATTTTCAGTTAAGTATATATAAATAATTGTGCTCTTTAAGGGCGTTTTAGTAGATCAGTTCCGTTACCCCCATGGCTATGTTTGTGTGGGAAGGCCTGTGCCCTGCAGTGAGCCGTTAAAGGCTGATGATGATTACGTTTCCCCGCACACACAAAGTATTCGGAGACAAAACATTTAACCTTAGTCTCAAAACATAAGTCAATGTAGTTTCTTTTTTTCGTAAATTTTAGATTCAATGTTCTTCGTTTTGTTTGCGCTTAAGGTCACGGACGCTTGACGTATTTCCGTAAAACGGAACGCATGTATTGTAAGGAATGCATTACAGCTGACTACGAAGGAAGTGTTGAAAACAATCGCGCTTCGAATATAATGGGAGGGGACAGCGGGCCACTGTAAATATAAATAAACATATACTGACATACACTTAACTAGGTGGTAGACTCGATACTGAGTCGTCTAGGTAGGTACCACTGCAGTGCCAGATATCTTCTCGTGATATAAGACTGCATGTACTTTTGTGTTTCAGGATGAGGGCACTGTAGCTAGTGAAATTACCTACATCTGTTGTCTCGGGTGACGGGCGCAGTGCGGTATTGATGGAAAATAGTGACTGTCTATCAGTTGTTGGTCTCATTTAATGCAACTCTGTCGTGGTCAGGCGTGTCGTTTACCATAGATGAGCGTCCTGACCGTGTTGTTCAATTTGTAATATTATAAATAATACACACAGCGCCATCTAGCCCCAAACTAAGCCGAAGCCTGTAATATGGATACTAAACAAAGGGTAAACATACTTATGTACTTTTTTTGTAAAAATATACATAATTTACATAGAAAATTTTGTAAATACATACATATTTGAGAGCGTCGGTGGCTCAATGGTGTGGATTGTCGCCTTCATACCGAGAGGGTATGAGGTTCAAATCCCGACACGAGATATATGTTATGTACGTTATCCGATGCGCTTACGATGCAGGAAAACATCGTGAGGAAACCTTTATGCACGTCTGCAAAGAGATTCGAAGGTTGTGCGTGAAGTGGTCCAATCCGCACTGGGCCCGCATGGACAAAATACGTATGTAAGAATTGAAGTCACAACCATTACACCAAATGGGTCGTCAATTTGCTTCCACAAACAATATGAATCTTAATTTTATTATCGAGGTATACATCTTTATAGTAAATAAAAAAAAATTGGAGAGTCTGTTTGTAATATTGAAATAACAAGTTTTTCTTCTTGTATATTAATTTGTATACGGTACATACAACAAAAAAAAATTTTGTCTGTCTGTCTGTTTGTTCCGTCTGATTTCTGCAACGGCTGGACCGATTTTATCGGGCGCAGCGGGCGCGCGTCGCGTGTGCTGCGCGCTTTAAGGTTATCTTTTACTGCGGGATAATACCTTATAACGCGAGTTATACCGCGCGAAACAGCTAGTGTATAATGAAATACAATGATGCAGTTTACAGGCCGCGCTCACTCTGTAGTATCATAGTCCGGGCGCAAGCAATGACCTTTACACTCTGTAAGTGGGCCATCTTTAGTAAACAACACTATACCACCCACAGATTTCCCAATACAGGAGATGGGGCAAGCCGCGTTTAAAGTGCGACAAATGTAAGCTCAACGAGCATACACTGGCTGCCAGTTTACGCTCTGTGAGACGAGTCAAGACGCACGAATATTAGAAGAAATTACCGTTTTTTTCAAAATGCCATCCTGTGCAATTGTAACATACCATCATCGCAATGTATCAGTAAATTTACCAAGAAATATAATAACTTTTCACAGGTAAGAACCGAAAAGAAATTGCGACACTGGGACTGCCTATAAACTTGGCGGCTTGTCCAGTCTAATTGTATATTCTGATGTCTGTGATACCACCACACGTACCAACTAGCTGTATTTTAAATTAGCGACATTAGTTTTTCTGTAAAAATAGGTAAATACTTTAGCTAGCGACAGTAGATACTTTAGTTAGTAATTTCTAGTGATTTATTTTAGGTGAAACCCAAAAGTACGTTACTATACATTTGTAAGAAGGTCTTCTCTCTCTCTCATGATGTGCAATCGAATGAGATCCATCATAATTATTGAACACGTTTAAATGTATTTGAGGAATCGAATCATATCCAAGCTTCGATCACTGTCTAAATAAAATGTAGGAAGCTTTCCTTAAAACCGAACAAAGTTGGTATTATATGTTTTTTGGAAGAGTTCTGCAACGAGTCGGTTGCAAGTAATCTGAAAAAGAGAGGAACAGTTTTCAAAATAATTAATCAATCAGCCA
>PQWD01012107.1:0-60071 GCA_019425675.1 Leucinodes orbonalis
AGTATCTGTCATCATGAAGAGCTTTTTATTTGTTATGAGTTTGTCCATCCTGACGTCTTTTCTTTAAAATTAGCTAGCTTTTGGCGTCTGAAGATGGTCAGCCTCTGACGTCTTTGCCTGATTTATGATCGGAAGACTGTTTCCTAAACGGTGTTATGCAAATATGCATTCTTAATAATAAATATTAAAAAATATATGTATTTTTTACGCTTTTGACGATCAGAATAACATTCGCATCGTCTTGATGATTGGCGTTCTATTTACTGTTGGATTCATACACAATTTTTTCCATGTACTATGCTAAATGACCTATCAGCTGAACTATTTTCTGACAGATATGACATAAACACCTTCAAGAAAAGAGCATATCCTTCCTAAAAGGCAAGCAAGCAACGCACCGTAGGCACTTCTGGTGTTGCCGTTGTCACTGGCGGAGGTGAACAGGTGTCCATTTTCAAACTGAAATGTAATCGCTGCCTCCATTTGCTACCACCATGATGATGCATACTGTAGTTTTTAAATGATTGTAAATACCCAAATTATAACACAATGAAACATTATCAAATTCAGTTAATTAAAGTAACATCTAAGTAATTCGTTAAATTACAATACAAAACAACATCGAATTCGTGAAATCAGTCTAATTATTGCTAAACAGTAACGTTATTTTCCTTAGAAACACGTTCCGATACGTCTAACTACGTAATGCGTAATTAGAAGAAAACAATAAGTTTTAACAATTTAAAGCACAATACGAGGATATTATGACGTGTGGTGTTTCCAAATAAAAAATACCTCGCCGATGAGTCGATGAGTCAATGTTGACTTACGTGTCTTTGGTTAACAGCTGACCCAGATGCTACTTTTAAGGTACTGTCAACATGCCTTGCCTCAAGCACGTACTAATAATCATTTAGAGTTTTATTTATTCTATAAATATAACCCAATTACCCGAACAATACGGGTCATAATCAATTGACAGCCATCCGTCACGATAAACCCGTAGATGGGCAGAACAACGGCAAAATAAGGACATAAAATATATCTCTTATCATAAAACTCCAATCTTCATCATTAAACGAAGGTAATGCAGTTTGCAAATATGCATTAGTCGCGTTACTTTGTTAACATTATTAAAATGTTTGTAATTTTCTGAAGTTAGTCTAAATCGAGTTAAAGACTATTATTGTGCTCAAGGAAAACCGAATTTTTTTTTTCGAACTTACCACTGCTGTTGGCCGCAGATGGCCTTTACAGCTTCACCGGGCAAGTGGCGAGCGCAGATGGCTCTCAGCCTTAAAAACCGAATGTTAACATTTGACAACACAATAAATACTATGTGCTTCTTAGGTTGTCTAGAAATTATGGGTTTATGACAATGATATTCTGTATATATAAAGTAAGATACGCCACCCGTGCCTCAAAACCGAACCGGCAAAGAGAATACAGTTGTAGGCTTTTGTTTAGATAAAATATGTAAAAAAAAATGTCAATAAAGAATCTAAATGTACGCTTATTCGAATTACGTATGTGTGCTGTCGCTGCATTCGGAACACTTTTTTTGATTGTTTTGTGAGCTTATCACGAATCTATACTATTTACATCATTGGTTTATGACTGTTGAGTTCCGGAGGAAATGTGCCTGATGTCAACACACTACTGGCACAAGTTTTATTACAGAAATATAACAGCCAGCGTCTGGCCTGCGTGGTCTGAACATTGATTGCTGCGTAAACTGGGCAGGGAGTTGTGGATTCAAATCCCACTCGATATCTGGCTGTATGCACCTCGAGTAGACTATATAACAATGAGTCTGTAGCCACGAGGCCATGTCCATATGAGTATATCCTTATTTACATTTATCAAAGAAATAATACTCGTTCTTAATATTAGGTATGATAGCTTAAGTCAGTTGATAGCATTACAATGATAAAACAATAAATGTAAAGAAATATCACGCAATTGTTTACATTTGATCAGCCGTAAACGTGATCAGTTCCGCCATGATTAAAACGTCTGTGGCAAGTAACGAAAGATATCGTTGGAACTACGGATTAGACGTGCTTGCTTTACAAGCCATCCTTTGTACACCTCATGCGATATGTGTTAATGCAAACAAAATGTATTTTTAAGTTATAAAGTTATGACGTACGGTTAATTTGCTTACCTATTAGTATAAAGGTAAGTGATACGCCTTACATGACAAGATGTGTCGAAATAAAGATGATGCCCGCTTCAGAGGGCACAAAGCAGTCGGTCCTGGCTACAATATTATGATGGTGACTTGGTCGATAACATACACTAATCATCATCATCATCATCAGCTCATTAAACGTCCCCACCGAGGGGCACGAGCCTACCCGTATAGGGTGATTAGGCCTTAGTCGTCCACGCGGGCCCAGTACGGATTGGACGACTTCACACACAACCTTCGAATCTCTTCGCAGGCGTGCATGAAGGTTCTCACGATGTTTCCTTCACCGTAAGAGCGTTGAATAACGTACATATATTTTTCGAAAATTCGAAAAATACATTGGTACGTGTCGGGATTTGAACCTCAGCCTCCCGTAGGAAGGCGACAGTCCACACCACTGAGCCTCCGACGCTCTTACATACACTAATAGAATAGAAAATTCTTTATTGTACAATTCCAAGTCATGTAACAATTTAGAGTACATTCATAACAATTAAACATAAAAAGTACAAAAAGCGGCGTTATTGCTAATAAGCAATCTCTGCCAGGAAACCATACACACTAACTTCTAATCCGCATTGTGGCTGCGTGATGAGTTATGGCCCAATCTATCCATGGCTATGATGTGTAAGACCTGTTACCTCTAGCGGGGTGTTATAGATTGATAGTATTGAAAGAAACAAATAACTGTATAATTATTATCTGTCAATACCGCACTGTGTCCGTCTCCCCGCGCCCGAGACGAATGATATTACGAGTAGGTATATACCCGGCAATTCCACTAGCCACAGTACCCTCATACCGAATCACAAAGTGAATACACTTGACCTGTGAAATAGAATACACTTCTATTTCACACGTCGATATCGGGCACTGCGGTGGTATTAGTCAATATATCGTCTACTACTTAGTACATATGATGGTCACCAGCGAAATCCGGAAGTAGTACCTTTGCTGGGACCCAACATCACCGGTATAATTAATATAAGCAAGCAGCAGCACCTGTAACGGAAAGAAGTGACCATACACTTTAAAGTTTTCAACTTTTTGTAGACGGACTAGACTAAACCAAACCTCCACCAGACATGATGGTACTCCATATTTCCTTATTCAACCTCCACCAACCTTTCGGAAGTTATACTTAAATTTGATGGGCGTTCTCCGCTACGCTTGCAGAAGTTATCTCCACTCCAAACTCATCTGCTATAATGCGACATACTCCTATGTGACAGGCCCACTACCACAGCAACTCTAGGATTAAACAATGTAACTCAGTCGTAGTTCCTAATTTACTGGCATGTTAAGAGCATGTCTTCCGTGGGCGGAATACGGTCTGCGGAGGGCAGTTACCATTTACCATCCGATGACCCCATCACGTAGGTATATTGTGTGCAGCGGCGGATCCAGGGTGAGGGTCAAAATAGCTCAGGGGGGTCATGACCCCCCTGAGCTATTTTTAAGTACTTAACCAACGTACATTAACAAAATACCTTATAAGTTCTTAACATGACTACTACTATGTGACCCCCTCCTGGCGCCTAACATGGACCCGCCCTGGACCCGCCCTTGATTGTGTGCGATATTAAACATATACTTTTTTTTCCAGATCGCAGTTTCAAATACCTATATGCAAAGTCTACTTCCCACGGCTCGATCAGAGACGTAATGAGTCGGTTCACACGTGCAATCTTATATTATCTCATCGAATATGCATAATGAGGGTTACTCAACTTGTTTTGTGTAGTAAGTGCCAATGTGTGCATTAGACGTGACCTAGTGCACCCTCCGATCCTATGGACATAGTTTCGAAAGCTCGCTGTTGGTGTCTGGATGGACATAGCTGAAGGTCTAAATAGAATAACATGGAGATGCATATGACCAGCAAAGAGCACCTTTTTATACAAATACAGATAGTTAGAAGCAACAAATGTACTGTCCTTAAAAGTTAAGGTGAAGAAAACATTAGGAAAGCGGTGAACCGGAATCTAGATAAAGCGATATTTTTTTTTATTTTGAATACTCTGCACGACCCTAACGAATTTATTACGAGCTAGGTACTCCAGCCATTGATCTTAGGCACTATGCTTCCTGCCCCCTGCCTCTTCAACTTACTAAAATTTACTAGACTGACGACATAGCCCATAGCATCAACAAGTTGTAGAATTTTACATAAACATAAGTAAAGCACTATAGACTTATCCTGCATTGGTTCAATTCCAATGTACTATCAATGGTAGATCTAAGGGAAGGCCGGTTGCAACGAAAAAAACAAGTGAAAGCATTTAACACGGCATAGATCACGCAAGGCGCGTGCGCATCTATTTTCGTCATGCCGACGCGCGTCTGAAATATCTCGTTTCGTCACACACAAACTCGCTGAATATTTTTATATTGCGGCTATTGATGGAATACGTCCTTCTGTTAACAATTGTGTCTGCTCATATAATGTTACTTGATTTTTATAGGCAAAATCATACTTACCTAAAATAATATGTTATTAGACAAATTATTAGATTATATTGTTGAAATACTGTTAACATATTTTACGATATTTTTCTGTAGATGAATCAACAAATTCAAAATCAAGAGTTAAATAACCCAACCTGTAACTTAATACCAAAGACATTTTACGAATAAAATATCTAGTACCTACCATTATCCTGTTTGCCACTTTGTGGCAGACTTCATCACGCGTCAGCGTTGCAAGGAACATGAATATGCATTAAACCAGTGTCCCTGTCGAAGGCTTTTTCCTTTTTCCCCTCATTAGAGAGACGTGCGTGTAATTATTGTGAAGTACCTAATGTAAGTACCTACGCACTTGTCTTAATCAGCGCTGATTTTTGCAGTTATTGTTTGCTTTATTTTAAATTGAGTAGTTTTGTCGAATATTCAATTGTGTTAAAGTGTGTTTTCATCTTATTCACGAGGGTAGTTTGACCACCCAAGCACAGCTAAACTAGCTATACGAGTATCTTATCTAAATGCTTAGGTACAATAAAGTTGGTTTTTTTATAGGTATGTATTTTAAATAGGGAGATTGTTTAAATATCTATCTACATCTCTCTCTTCAACCTATTGCAGTCCACTGCTGGACATAGGTCTCCCCCAATTTGCGCCAGACATCCCGAAGGAGCCGACTATGGGATTTTATACCGGATGGTGGGCAGCAGCGCCATCCTGCGTACTTGTTCACACTGCGGTCACCAACCCGCCTGCCCAGCGTGGTGACTACGGGCATTAACCCCCATGAGCAGCGCCAACCAAAATCTATCTACATATTTTTATTGAAATATGTCGTACACAATTTCAACATCATCAGCTCATTATACGTCCCCAGCAAGGGGCACGAACCTACCCGTTATAAAGGGTGTATAAGCCTTAGTAGTCCACGCGGGTCCAGTGCGGATTGGCGGACTTCATACGCAAACTTTGTATCTCGTAAGCGTCCGATAAACGCACCTCCATATAATTTCTAATTTCGAAAACACATTGGTACGCGGCGGTGTTTGAACATGCACCCTCTAGATTGGAAGGCAACTGTCCACACCAATGAGCTGCCGATGCTCCAACACAATATTCGAATCTGAGGTCACGGTAGTGCCCCCGCCAAGACGAACCAAGCGAATAGCAACAGTACTCTCCTACCTTTTCTCGAAGTGTTTCGTATCTAAAATCACCGATTTCGTCACTGGCACAGTGATGATCACAGATTTCCCAATACAGGAGATGGGGCAAGCCGCGTTTAAAGTGCGACAACTGTAAGCTCAACGAGCATACACTGGCTACCAGTTTACGCTCTGTGAGACGAGTCAAGACGCACGAATAAGAAGAAATTACCGTTTTTTTCCAAAATGCCATCCTGTGCAATTGTAACATGCCATCATCGCAATAAATCAGTAAATTTACCAAAAAATATAATAACTTTTCACAGGTAAGAACCGAAAAGAAATTGCGACTCTGGGACTGCCTATAAACTTAGCGGCTTGTCCAGTCTAATATATATTCTGATGTCTGTGGTGATGATATTCAAAATGTTTGGCGACTTTCTGAAAAGCTGAAATTTGGTATGTAATCTATGTTTAGTACACAACAAACTATAAAAATCTTTAGATCAGAAACTATACCACCACGACGGTAGCAAAACGGCGAAGCCATGTTTACTGATATTAGTAGAATTTATTGAAGTAGGCAAAGGTCGGTAGAGTTAAACTGTGCAATCTCAGAAGCTTAGCTCTACATGAGATCTGATATCTTTTTACTTTTTCACAGGACATTTTACATGAAATATATTTGGTGGGATTTAAATATTGTATGATCCAGAATGATCAAGATGTATTTATTCTAAAACTAAAATTTTATAATAGAAATTTTCTACGCTACGTGGTTTTTTTCGTACTCGTTCTGACATATAGGTCCAGATTCGAGACAGATTTTTCGTTTGTCATAGTAGTACTATTATTAATTTGATTATCGCATTATTATACATTTGAAAGTTGGGAACATCTAGGTCGACCCTACGATTGCTAAGGCTAGGTCGCCCAGTGACCTACTGTGGTCCTTTAACTTATGTATATTTTTTACTGATTTCTACAATCGAACTGGTTCTTGGTTCTCGAACTCGAATCATTCCAATAAATATTTTACAAATACTTTTAATCTTCTGGGGTATAGTAGCATAACATTACACGAAGTGACTCAACCATTTTTCTTTCCGACCGTTAATCATATTCGTATAAAGATTAGTTCCAAATAAGGTGTTGATAGACCTATCTGGAGTTACATGCTTTTATATACTACGATACATACATAATGTTACAAAGATAAGCGTGCACTAGGTATAAACAATAATTTAACTAGGTATACATTTTAACGTCACTCCTTTGAATATGTAAACACAGAAGTATAAGTAGATACTTAGTACTTTTCCAGCAGTGACGTGCATTGCATGCTTAAATGTAAATAAGTTATTTTCTATGTTAGGCTAAGAAATCTGTACTCGGCTCTTGTCCGTGAAGCTGTGATTAGCCGGCCAGTCGTGAAGGATTGGCAGCCAACGAAAACAAGCCCATCAAAAAATTTTATATTTTGTTTGAATATTTACTAAGGTTTTTTTATTAAATTTTTATTCCAAGTACTCATTATTGTATTTTAATTTCTATGATGAGGTAGGTACCATTACTTCTCTCTTCAATCTATAGCAGTCTACTGCTGGACATAGGTCTCCCCTGTTACCTAGTAAGCTGTAAATGTACCTACGTAAAAAATAAATACACAGTATTCCGTTGACTCCTCCCGATGTAAATTGGCTGCTGGTGTAAAATTATAGCCATTTATTTTTAATTTCTGGTACACAAACTGAAACTCACCGACGATGTAATCATATAAATTTTTAACGTGGCGATAACGCCGGTATCCATTGCAAATGTGTTTTTCTTGCTTAGTTAGGCAACTTATTGAGTTGCACACATTATCAGCGGGCATCCGGAAAGTGATTACATCCACGCATGCGCGGACGCGTGCCAAATCGTGTTTTTCGCAACCACTCCGATGAAAAGCATGTGTATCCAAAAATAGGCGCGTATCGGAAACATGTGTTCAGGGCGCGACCTTCAGCATTAACATGAAACTTAAAGGTTGGAGAAAACAGTCATAAATATGTTGGCAACGCAATAAGCGAGCGTCCCGCGGTGGCGCCGGCTCGGCCTTCGCAGGCTGTATGCGCACTGACATATTTCCTGCCTTATACGGCACTCGCAGACCCTGATTACGTTTTCACAACAGCAATGAAGGTGCAAGCTCCCTCATTTACGAGTGTGAGCAACTAACCGCTGCGATTTCGTCCGGTGAAATACAAGTGTGTAATTACGATTTTTTAAATGTGTAGGCTCCACAGTAATCTCAATTTATCTATGGTGGGCTCTATGGTGTGTGGTGGTTAGTGCGTTCCGTTGATGATAGCACAAGTCAAACAACTATTGCAATGGCCGCCGTCAGATGGGTAACCGAAAAATATTATCTCGAATTTGTTCGTGCTTCTGATGGCTGTTTAAGAATGGTAGTCGTTAACACTATGCCCACGTGGTGTAATCCGGCTCACTGAGGCCTAAAAGAACTTTACCAGCAGCGCTGGTCCAAATGTCCAATGTGTGTAGGTCAAAAGCCTCGTTCACTGTAAGGTGAGGTTGGCTTGTGTTCCCAGAAATTGAGTGCTGGGACCCCACACATTGAAAGCAACGGATATACATAATTACTTTTACATTTTTGTAGAATACATACCTAAATAACCAGACTAAATCAAAAACATGTTCATTCAGACAATAGTTTTTACTGCACTTAAATCGAACCTGGAACCTTAAGAGTAGTTTAGCTAACTTCTCAACTATTAGACCAAATTGGTCATCAAAGGCCGCGGAGTAACAGATGTTGACCATATGCACGCCGGCCTTGGCTATTGTGAGCTTAAAAAGATTATAACAAATAAAGTTTTCGAATAGTGTAAAGCCTTGTCCGAAGAAGTATAGTTATATTAACAACTTGTTCTATAAAAAAACTGAGGAAACAAATATTATAAAAACTTAATAAAGCCACTAGCCCCTTCCCATCTACATGGAACCAACAACAGAGCTGGTGCGGCGTGTGAAGCGGCTGAAAAAGCCAAAGCGTGCAAATACAGGGGTCTAGGCCTGAATATGATTTTGTCCCATTCGGTGTAGAGACCCTTGGTCCGTGGGGCCCTAGCGCTATTAGGCTTTTATAAGAAATTTCTAAACGATAAGTCGGCATCACAGGAGATCGGAGCTCTAGCAGCTACCTCGGTCAAATTATTAATTTAGCGATTCAAAGGGATAACGCTGCCAGTATCTTCGGAACTTTACCTAAAGGGAGTTCTTTTAATTATTTAATGTAGTTATTATATTATTTTATTTAGTTATAATAAAGCCAAATTGATATTTCCCCATTTTTGAAGTGTGTTAAAATATTACTTTAGCTTGATAGGATGACTGCATTGTTCGGAGAGCACGTTTAGCTGTTATTCGGCTTCTTAAGATGGAAGCTGTTCGTACCCACCAACCCGAATTATGTCCGCGTGTTGGATTGTGGATCGGGCTCTACATATTCATGCTGTGTGGCTAGACCTGATGAAGCGTGGAGCTCAAAACCGAGCAGGATCACGGAACACTATAGACGCCCTTTGCCCCATCCAGGGGACTTAGGAATTTAAGTAGGTAAGTTTAAGTAGTGGCTAGATCTGTAGGTACCTTCCCTGCAGTTATAAGCTGTTATTGTCACCTTAAAGCTTCATCATCAGCTCATTAACGTCCCCGACTGGCACGAGCCTACCCGTATAGGGTGATAAGGCCTTAGTCGTCCACGCAGGCCTAGTGGACGACTTCACACACAACCTTCGAATCTCTTTGCAAGCGTGCATGAAGGTTTCCTCACAATGTTTCCCTTCACCGTAAGAGCGTCGGATAACGTACATATATTTTCGAAAATTCGAAAACGCATTGGTACGTGCCGGGATTTGAACCTTTAAAGCTTGATTGACTACAATCACGGCAACGACAATACCTATATTGCGGGGTGGTAAGAATTAAAGGCCTGGCGATCAATCACCGATGTGCTTGACCGTGTTCGCTAAAAGAATTATCTTGTTTTTTCAACGTGCTCGCAGGGCTGGCAGATGTGCCTTATGGTGATAATGTCAACAATATAAAAGTTTAAAATTCAGAAGCAAAATGATATGAACTTTTTAATAAATAAATGGTAAATATCCACTGACATTATACAGCGCCATCTAGCCCCAAGTTATGCGTGAAACTTGTATTTAAAGTATGTTTATCCGTTGTTTTGTATCCAATAGTACCTACAAGCAAGCTCCATGCTTCCTCCTCACTATTAACCCTGAACAAAATTATAACAACTTAAAGCATAGCTATTATGGCGGGAGAAGAAAAGGTGAGCTTACGGTACGGGAGACAAAAAGGTGTATTGATAGCTTTATTCTATCTCATTTATCGCTACCGCCTCCATTTTGATTAAACTGTTACATGGGTCTCCCAACGACTTTTCGCAAGTCGTCTACTTCAACGATCATTGTTGGCTTGGCGCTGTTCATGGCAGGTAATTAATTTCAAATCTTCATTTCGCACATTCCCTATAGAAGGGTTCATAATCATTAATTTAACAAATACACCTACATTCTTCAAATCTTTATTTGCACATTCCCTATAGAAGAGTTCATAATCATTAATTTAACAAATACACCTACATTCTTATACATAGTTGGTTATGGAAATAGTTCTACTCTATTCGCAACTTCATAATCTCAGATGATTTCGACTAGACAGTATAGCAGAAACTCTTTGTGTAAACCCTAGGCTGGCTCCGCGTGAGTCAGCCTACGGCGCGGTCAGGTGGCGCGCGACACTTTGTAATTAATAACTTATGTAGTTATCCAGCGAGGTCTGCATTTTGTAAACCCAGTTGTCGGGTTATGAACAATTGCAACTAGATAGCTTTTTGCTGTCCGCAGTTTCAAATCAAATTTGATGAAGAGAAATAAATTGCCAATTTTGCAAAAGTAATTGGTAATTCCATTGATGATATTCAAATCTAAATGGTTATTTAAGAAATAGAAATCACGCGTTGTTATTATTATTAATTCATTTCGAAACTTAGTGTTTTAATTTAGGTAGTGTACCAACTTGTAAAAGAAATTAGGGCGCAGATGGGGATGCATTTACTTAAGTGCCCAGAGGCGGTAAGAAGTTTAAATCCCGGTGTGTAGGTAACATTTTAACCTACTGCAGTATCATCTATTCTAACATCTAATATAGCTGTTAACATGAAAGAAAAATATCTGAGACAAGAATTTTTGTGTAAAATATTCTTTAAGTCCCATTTGACTATCAATCAAAAAGATTCTCATTGGACAATAAATGGACTTAAACTAATAGATAATAATATGTTGGAGTTACGATTCTACCCAGGAGCGGCCTAAGCGGACTTTAGATAATAAACATCGGACTTATTTCCTTTGACAGAGTTGTCACATTAATATGTCGATCAGGCGATCAATATCGCATCATCATCAGCAAGCTATTCGTTAACTGTATTGCTTAATTTTAAGCTGAACAGCGCTGTATTAGTTCGTGGATATTATTTCACAATAAAAATAAAACAACATAATAAACTCCTTATCACACACCATTTACTCATTACAACTTAAACAATTAAACTACAGTATTTTCCTATGATACTCGGGCGTGGCGTTCCCGTAGTCTTGCAGGTTGAATAGCGTCGACCGATTGGTGACCATATACTTGAGGAAGTCTTGTATATGCGTTAGCACGTGGTGGAGCGACTTCTCATCAAGGGCAGTGTACGCCAGCATCGGACCCATCTTGGCGAACAGACGTAGGAGGTGGATCGACCCGTATATTTGGGACATAGGCGTGTCCGGATACTCCTGTAATATTTAATTTCAATATTGAGTTTTAACTTATCTTAAAATTAGATGGTAGACTCTGTACTGAGTCATCTAAGTACCATAGCAGTACCAGATAATATCATTCCGTAAAATAGGAGTGCTTGGCACCTTTGTCGATTCGGGATGAGGGCACATCATCATGCACGCAGGCCCCAAGCGTTTTTGTTGGGTGTAAATCTCTATCAAGGTAGACATCATCATCATCAGCTCATTAAACGTCCCCCGAGGGGCACGAGCCTACCCGTATAGGGTGATTAGGCCTTAGTCGTCCACCCAAGCCCAGTGCGGGTTGGACGACTATGGGCACTGTAGCTAGTAAAATTACCGGATTATAGAGATCTATCGTCTTGGGTGAAGGTCGCTTGGCAGAGTGGACAGAAAATAATGAATACATTACTTTACAGTCAGGTCGGGTAACTTTGGACCACTTTTTGAATATTTTCTGTCGCTGCCTTTAGGATTCTATTATTTCGATTAAAAGAACAGTTTGCTCTGTGATCTGGATAGTCTGGGTTATGGCACCGCTAAAAAAAATAAAAAATGATTGGAGAAGTCTATGCAAATCCCTGATTTGTAGGTGGTCCAAAGTTACATTGAGTTTGGGGTAACTTTTAGCCATCATAAATATTTTTGCGAAAATTCGTGTTTTATGCAAATTTTAGAGCACAGGGTAACATTGTACTATGTTTAAATAAATAACGATGAAATTTTTACTCCAGTAAACAATATGTTGTCAAATAAAAATAAATCAAATGCCCCAAAAGTCCATCAACAAGTTGAATGCATGTGGATTATAGGATCAAGATTCAAGATATAAAATTCATTTTATAAAACATATTTTAAATAAAACTTTACTGTTTAATGCTATAAAAATATATATTTATTCAGCTTTCGATACATATATAACTTGCTATGCTTAATACTAAATTTAGGTAATGGACTAATACAGAGATCAAAATAATAGACAAGCTTCTTAGACTTTTGTCCCAGTCTTATTGCAGTCTTCATGACTTGAACACAACTTCACATAAGGATATGTATATATACTTAATCAAAAAAATCAAATTATAATTAGAACACAAAAAAGAAGATGGGCTTCATTTCCTTACATCTATTCTCCCCACTCCATAGACAAGAAGTCATCATCAATATAAATGATTTTGCCCCTTTTAGATATTTTGTTATCTCTCAGCACTTTTATAATCATTGAAAGGTCAGTGATTGTAATTAGGTCTGGTTTATCTGGCCAGATCCATCCTCCGTTCAAGTTTTTAGTTAGACAGCTGACACACAATGTAGAAGATTCACTTATTTTTCTTATTTGTCCAGGGAACAAGGTACCTTCATCCTTAAACACACAAAATTTGTTTACCTCAAACACTTCTTCTTGTTCATTTATCTGCACAAGTTTTCCACCATCTGAATGAACCAAAAAATCGCCTGTGATATTTTCAAAACCAACCAAATGTGCCACTGCTTCTTCTGGTTCTTTAGTGGGGTCATCAAAAGGTCGTTCTTTAGTGTCTGATTCAGGGTTAGCAGCACGTGTGTCTTCTAGTCCAATATGTAGCACATTTATTGTATTACAATAATTTTCTTTGCCCATGTCATCATTACTTGCAATAGTTTCTGGTACATTGCTCATTATATCTGCATCAGAATGGCTTTTATCACCAATATTCATGTTTTTTGGGACTGATAGATCTGCAGCTGTATTATTTTTCTGTTCTATTGTTTTTTTCTTTTTCCCGTTAACATTTTTGGAACCAACTGGTCTGCCTCTCTTTACAGGTTTTTCTTTCTTCTTGGTCTGCTCATCAATCTTATTTTTGTAAAATGTTTCAACTTCTTCTGCCGAGACTGCCTTTCCTGCTTCAACAGGTAATTGAAACTTTCTACATGACTTGATATTTAGGTCTGACTCTCTGACTTCTTTTAAATATTCTTTGAAGGTCTCACCAACAGATGTTTGAACGTCAGTAGCTGCATACCCAGGTAAGATTTGAAGAACTTCTCTTCGTGACACTGGATGTATTCCACATTTGCGGAAACCGGCAATCAGATTTAATCCTGCAGTTGATTCACATTGGTCCAAGGTAAGTTTTAGCAACTGAGCAAAAACATTCTTTGGTAAACTAATAGCTTTCCTACCTCTTTGGGTTAGCCGCCACGTTCTCAACACTGTCCTCCAGGCTGTTTTTAAAGAGGAAAAGAACCCTACATCCAAGGGTTGTAAAAGATGAGTGGAGTTGGGGATGAGACAAATAAACTTTATGTTATGTTCCTCACAAAGTTTTAGTGCCTTAACAGTTATATGTGCGCTAAGATTATCACAAAGTAGAATTTTCTTCCCCGGTTTTTTATCCACTATTGGAATGAAATGTTTTTCTAACCACTCATCAAAAATATCCGAGTCAATCCAACCTGATTTTGATACGGTCATTTTAGAAGACTTAGGAGCATTTTGTAACCAGTCAGACCAGCAATTTTTGCCTTTAAATATGAAAAACGGCAACGAATTCTCCTACTGCATTTCCACAAAAAACAACAGTAAAACATGATTTTGTGGAATTTCGGATCAACTCTGGATGTCGGTTAGCACGGCGGAATAAGAGTTTTTGTTTACCTGGATCGTCATGAAAGCCGGATTCGTCCATGTTGTAGATATTTTCTGGAGGTACACCATCAGCTTCAAGTGTTAACAGATCAAAAAACTTATTGACCATATCTTCATTAACTTGTGCTCTTTTTCGGGAAATATTGTGAGCGATTTTCTCCTTGAGAGCTGGATGTCTCTCTAGATATAGCTTTCCCCACTCATAACCTGGAGTATTATCAGTGAACACCGGTACAAGTTTATTGATAGATGTCAAGTAACGCTTAACAAGCATTTTAAAATCATTAATTCCCACTGGTATACCGAAATCACTCAGAGCAAGCAAATGATCCCGAAACATTATTTCCTCTTCCATGGTTAGACATATTGGTCGTCCAACAGCTTTACTGTGCTTCATTCTCAATTTATTATTAAGAGTAGATCTTGGAATTGTGTAACGTTTGGCTGCTTGCCTTTGTGTTAAAGCCCCAGATTTAATCAATTGTAATGCTTCTTCTAGCTTCTCTGACGAATAATTTGATAAGGTGCCATAGCTCCGCACCCCAGGTTTCTTTACGTTTGATTTTCGAGGCATTTTATAGATGTGCATACACTGAAACAATTTTAAATTATTTAAATCTAGAAACATAAATAATGGCTATTAACATTTATACATAAACAAATGTAATGAAGAAGTAAAATGGAGAAAATATAAGCTATGTTAAGATGCCAATGTTACCCAGCTTATTACAGATTATTAAATAAAAACGTTGGGTAACTTTGGCCGTTCCAAAGTTACCCCAAAAATCAATTTTTTAGGAGAACTTTATTTCATTTTCAAATTTAACACAGATTTTGTTTACAAATGACCTTAAAATGATTGTTTTCATTAAAAAAAGTAACAAATTACATATATTTACATTTCTTACTCGGTTACTAGTGAAAAACACGTTGAAATTCAAAATTGAAAACACTACTTACCAGAGAGCACTTCCATAACGGTTGAAAAAAAAAATTAGATTTGTTTGACAGATTGTCAGTTGTCAATGACATTTTGTTTTTTTTTATGGCTAGAGAGTTAAACATTCAGCCAAATTTTTATCAGTAGTTAAATAATGTCTAGTTGTTTCTAAAAAAAAGAAAAAGATTATCTTTGGGAATGGTCCAATGTTACCACCGTGGTATAATGTTACCCGATTGACTGTATTTACTCTTTACTTATTTACTCTTAACACTGAATTTGTCATGGTCAGGTTATCACTGGTAAGTGAGCAAACTGACCATCCCATACACATAATAACCAGATATTTAACAGTCTTCAGCATATTGAAGGCAAATACATCAAACTGTACAAGCCTAAACACTAACTAGTATCAGTATTATCAGCAGCTGTCATTAAATCAAACTACTATAAGTTTGAGCACGCTTCATTCAGGTATTTGGGCAAACAGCACATAACAAAACAATATTTGAGCTACCCCACAAAATCAATCTAAATTGAGACACCAAGTATCCTTAAATATCCATATGGCCAAATTAACCTATCAGAGTGCAAAGCCTATTGAAAGACTATACTACTTGATTTCACTGAGTATCTTGCTAGAATCACTCAGTAGATATAACGACAGTCCTAACCAGTGGTAGCTTCATTTGACATTCATAAGTGTTCTACAAGGACTTACATTGAATAAATACATTTTTTATATTATTATATTTCACTTTTTTGACATTGTGGCATAAACTTGATAAGGCATAAAACAACACAGATAAAAATATCCAAACCACAACAATTAAAATTGGTACATACCTGTAAAATTTCACTATACTGTGGCCTCTCAAATTTGTACAGCAACTGAGATCCGAGAGTTGCATTGAAGTACTCCTTAATCCCCTCAGTGATGTCCAACAGCACCGACTCTTTCGCTTGGTTGTGGGATTTACTTGACTTTTTAAAGGCCAAGTAGTTGTCGACTATTTGTTTCACCGTGAGCTTGGCTGGAAGAATGGCCAGTTTCTGCTGTCTTGTGATCACATCCCAGTCATCAACCAACCACACTTTTAATTCTTCGGGAATTTTGATTTTCACTTCTACCTTCGCTAGGTATTGCTCTTCGGACTCAATTGACACGTCTAGTCGGCCGCGTTTTTTCCTGTACAGTAAAATATATATTGCAAACTAAAATATGGTTATTATTACTTAATATCATAATAATTAATATATATGTAGCATAATTATCAAATATCCCACATCTTTATAATTTTATTCCAGATTTCACCCACACAATCTAGATACTGGGAGGTCTTTCACAGTTCGTTTGGTAGACAGTTTGTGCCGCGTACGATTCATTTATGAAACCATTTACCATAGGAAACGTTTCCGGAACGATATGACTATCCTTAAAAAAAAGAGCGTATTCTTATAAAAAGGGTCGGCAAAGCATCCCTGTGCTTGCTGTTGCAAATGTGCTTATTTGCTCTCCTATGTTATAAAAAAAATTAATAAATATATGAATCCTACATCAAGGACACACCTCACCACAGGCCCAAAGCGTTTTTTGTGGGGTGTTAATCACTATCAAGGTAATATTCGGGATCAATGACTAGTGCCTTCTGTGTGTGGTTCTTCTGAAGACCGACCATAACGAGGATTGTTTCACATGCGCGAGCGTAAACGCAAAAGCGTTGCGCCACAGGCTCCGGGGGCCTTATCTTGAAGAAATTATTGCAAACGTTTAGCCCAATGTACAAACTACTTACTTGGGTTGATCTGAACCAGAGTCAGCCGGTGTGTCTTTGCTTTGTGTTTTGGTGGCTTTAGCTGGTGTGGGAGTGGCCTCCACATCTTTGCCTGTAATGTAAACAATGATAAACATTAAGTACATTTACTAGTTAGTAGACTTGGTACTGAGTCGTCTAGGTAGGTACCACAGTGCCAGATATCATCCCGTAAAATATAAGTTCTGTGTTTCAGGATGAGGGCACTGATCTAACATCTGTCGTCTCGGGTGACGGGCGCAGGGCCGTGTAAACGGAAAATAATGACTATCTACTGTTATTAATTTCCTGCAACACTGCATCTGTTATGGTCAGGCGTATCACTTACCACCAGGTGAGCGAACTGACCGTCGCGTTCTCTTACGACATAAAAAGTAATCAGGCCTTGTGCAATTTTTTTTGTGTTGTTTATTTGATTAATGGAAATAAATAAACACTTTTATTATTAAATCATGTCACAAATTATGAAAACACATTCATAGATGTAGCTCTATTGATATGAATGATATAAATTTATATTGCTGTATTTTGACATCATTAAGATTTAAATTTATTAAAGCAATTCTATAACATCATAGACTTCATTTATCAACAGGTGACTCTTCTTTGTTTCATTATAATTTGCTGTCAAAAAATTGATATGAACAATGAATGAAGAATCAATCAATCTATTAAAGATAACTGAATCAAGGCCTAAAAACTATGTTAATTTAGTAAAAAAAATATTTTACAGTAATTTTAACACTAATAAATAATGATAACGTTAATGATAATTACCCATTTCACTTTCAAAAACCTGACCAGACCAACATTAATTAAAATCATAAATTAGCTAGGTACTTTGTCAATAAATGTACAAAATGACACATGTCACTTCAATCAGTTTATAATATGGACTTTTTGGTATAATTAAACTTGTTTTTTATTATCATTGTTTAAAAACTTAATTTGACGTCTAAAGATAAAGTAAACCATAAAGATCTGGTCTACAATATAAGTGTTAGGTGTTATTGTGTTTAATTAAAAATTAGCTTATTGATTTTTAAACATTAAAATCATCCCTTAGGCCTTGTTATCAAATCTGAATAAGAAATATTCCACTTCTATAATTACACATATCCAAATGTTTATAAGATAAGTTTCACATCACAGCTTATACACACATTTACATTACACTATGACTGCCAAAAAACCAGACATAATAGAAATTCCATCATTTATCAGAGACGCAGTGGCGTGCATTCCATATATACAAAAATCAGTGCATACCCTGCCTATGTGTCCAGACAACCCAGCAAATTTCGAACATATTAAATGATCCCACTTAATTGCCCATTTTCAACCATACAGATTTGAAACCATAGGCGATTTGCTGTCATAAACAGTGCTGCATTTGATAAAAATGACAATGATTTATTGTTCTTGAGAATAGTATCACTCACTTTGCATACCCAACTAATAATCTCTGTACACTTTCATTGACTATGACCATCATGGCATTTAAAGTGTTAATGAATGTAACTTTGGAAACCATACCTGGCCATTATTTATAGGTTAAACCTTAGTTGCTCTTTAGTATATGAACATGTTGAAAAAATATATAGCAGTTTAAGTGTGGTGTAATGGAGAACTTACCTGCAGGGGTGGAGGCTCTGGACTCTTCTCTAGCTGGAGTTGCACTAGCAGCTGCAGCTTCTGATTCCTTTTGCTGGAGCTGAAAACATAATTGTTGAAAGTTAATCAAGAAACAGTACATCAAAAGTATATTTTTATTGAATCAAGTCAGCATTCATGCAGACTGCCCACCTGGTAGTTAGTGGCAAGTGTTGTCTATGACATATATGTGATATGGCAAAAGGCAGCAATTTACAGATGATAACTTAAAACTCAAAGATGTTAAGTCACAATAACTAATTGTTTCACTGATGCCAATAAATACAAAATATTTGGTATGAACGTCATACAAAATAATTTGTTATGAGTAGGTTAATACAGAGCGTCGGTGGCGCAATGGTGTGGACTGTTGCCCTCCTACCGGGAGGACTGTGGTTCAGATCCCGCCACGTACCAATGTATTTTCGAATTTTCGAAAATATATGTATGTTATCCGACGCTCTTATGGTGAAGGAAACATCGTGAGGAACCTTCATGCACGCCTGCGAGAATTCAAAGGTTGTGTGTGAAGTCGTCCAATCCGCACTGGGCCCGCGTGGATGACTAAGGCCTAATCACCCTATACGGGTAGGCTCGTGCCCCTTGGTGGGGATGTTTAATGAGCTGATGATGATGAGTAGGTTAATTGTTATTCATAGTTTATAACTAAAGTAATTCATTATTTTTAATCAATAGTTGTTTAACACCAACACTGAACATAATTATGTGTTAATGATGCAATAGTGATGGTAATTAATAAGGTTATAAAGCCTTAAAGTATAATTACTTTTCTTTGTCTTAACTGGCTGTGCAGAGTGTGCTCTTTGCACTTCTTTTTGTCGCTGTACGTTAGCTTCATTGTACTTCAGTACACGGCTTTCTGGTACCCACTCATCCCAACTGGAAAAATCAAATTATAGCATTAATATCTAATAGTAATTGGAAAAGAGCTTAGAAGAAAAGTATCATCTGCTGTATGGTGACGGCAGACTACAATGCAATTGTCACTATTCCTTCTATCACTGCAGTTTAAGATGTGGCTTAGGGATACTTCATTTAGCATACAACATGTAGTAACTCTCTAATCATACCTAACTTTTTATAGGTACTGCTATCTCCAAGCCACATGCAAAGCCTGTGGCAAAACCTTCCACTTTCACACAGAAGACCTGAAGTGAAATACTGGATAACAATTTTTATACTACCTGTAGGTTATTTTGATAAATAACATTAATCTTGCCTGAAAATGAGATTTGAGGCTGTGGATTACATTCACAGCTTTTTGGAAACACCCATTACTTTTTTTTTATTAGCTACATTCTGCCTTACCACTATAACCTTAGTAGAACTATTCGTATACAATTGAATGCAAATCCATGAAATAGGATACTTACTTCTTATTCCATCCAGCGTAATGTATTAGATTCGACGTGTTTATCTTTTGTAACTGAACTTTTTAAGCATTTTGCCTCGTAAATCAGGGGACCGTGGAAACACAATACTTTCTCGCCTGTAACAACATTAAATTGGTTTATAATATAGCATAAATAAAAGTTTACAAATTGTCAGTAAAAGGCAAAATTAAATAAAGCTAAGCATAAAATACAAAAAAATACCTTCCGCAAATTTTAGCTTGGGTGCCATATTTATTTATTTACTCTTTGACAGTTGACTTGACATTGTCAATTTGACATCAAACGGAATCCAAAGTGCACAGAAACTTATTAAAAATATATCAATTGAATAGTTTGAAGAATCGATAAAGACTCATAATGAAATAAATAATAACAACAAAATTATAATCAGTGAAACTTGATCTTAAAAATTATCACTCTCCATACGGTATTAAAGATTGCTTTGCACTAACGGGATCCATAGTGATCTGTATTTATTGTATACAACTAGGGGTCGCAAACCGGGATCCCGAATTTCGAAAATACCGGGATACCGAGCCAAATTTGACTCTTATTAATACCGGTATTCATTTCACGTAAACGGGATTTTCGGTGTTTTCGGTTTTAGCAAAATAAATAAAATGTTACGCGCCATTTAATCGCATCAGGCACGTTTGAGTTCGTTTACTTTACAACAAACGATGATGATGAAATTGACAATAATGGTTTTCATGTACCTAATTGTAAGAAGTAATCCTAGCAATTAATTCACTAGAGCACCTTAGAAATGGGAGGGCCCTGGGTGATGACGGTGTAGGCTACTTTACAACGGCATTTAGAACAGAGCTACTGAAAACTCGTGGACATCCCATCCTTAGGGCATTATTTGAGGTCTGTAATGCCGTTATCCACCAAGAAACTACACCGGAGACGTACAGCGTCTTCGTCTTGTTTTTCAAAAGATGGATCAAGAAGAGAGAAGAGTGATAAAACTATCTTGAAGAGATTAGCCCTTCAGAGCCAAGTCTATACCTAAGTTGTTTTTCAGAGTTGTGACGAAACGTCTCTCAATAAGACTTGAAGAATTCTAACCACCGGAGCAGGCTGGGTTTCGAAAAAGCTGCAGAAGCATGGACCACATCCATACACTTCGACAGCTTATACAGAAGACCAAATACTATGTCATTTGTGGACTACGAGAAAAGCAATGAAGTGTCTCATGCAGTGCTGCGTGGCTGTTAGCGACGAGTAGTAGGGGTACGTTCTGGCACCCACTGTTCGCGTTATATTTTTCAGTCGTAGTCCAAAAGTTTCACAAGCGACTTCTGAGGGTGTCCGCATCCGTTTTGGCATGGACGGCAATATCTTTTATCCCGGCAGAATGAAAGCCCGCACCAAAGTGTCGCATGCCGTGATCACTGAGTTAATATACGCCGATGGCCTGTGCTTTGTAGCAGAAACCCCAGGAGGCCTGCAACAGCTAATGACCGATTTCCACGAGTCGTGCTAAAAAATTGTTTTAAAAATCAGTGTCAAAAGACGGAGGTGATGTCTTTAGACGTTTATGGTCGCGAGTTACTGAATATTACACTCGGGGGGATGAGCTGAAAAAGGTGACAAATTTCGCTACTTGGGGAGCACAATATTATCTAAGTGTGATATTGATGCAGAGATAAATAACAGCATCGGCGCTGCTGCAGCCGCCTTTTGCAGGCTGAACTCTAAGGTCTTTAACATGCACGACTTAAGGCTGGCAACGAAGATTTCCGTTTGTATGGCAGTCGTGCTGCCCAAAATCTTATACTCTGCTGAAACATGGATAGTGTATCGCCGTCGTATTCGTATGGTAGACCGATTCCACCTTAAATGCTTACGGAAAATACTTCACATCCGATGGTCTGACCGTGTACGGAATACTGAAGTGCTGCGAAGGGCCAATATCGGTGGCATAAAGTCGTACCTTATGCGGGGTCAGCTTCGGTGGTGCGGACAAGTAACGCGTATGAAGGAGGAAAGAATAGCTAAGCGCATCTTTCACTCAGAGCTTAAGCAAGGCAAGCGGAAGCATGGTAGATAGCTTCTCAGGTACAAGGATGTACTGAAGCGCCAGACGAAGCAGAGCGACATAAATTCTTCACTGTGGGAGCAGCTGGCGGCCAGACGGCCAGAGTGGAGAGAGCTTGTGAAATCTAGCCGGAGCCTTTGAAAACCGGTGGCTCCTTAAGCTGGATGCCAGACGTGACGAGCTGAAAGCCCGACCATCTGCGGCCATCAGCTATAATTATGTTAATGGTGTACTCTCATGCCTGCAATGTGCGAGGATTTTCACAAAATTTGATACATCAGCTACATGCGAGCAATTCAACGGAAAAACAGGAGTTAAAGACGGTCGCCATGGCTGAAATCGGTCGAGATTACATCTTCATCATCTTTGATCAAAGCATCCTACCCATACTAATAACATACGCAGCTGAGACATGGGCACTGACTCCAGGATTGTTGCACAAATTTAAAGTTACTCAATGGGCAATAGAGCGAGCTATGTTTGGGGCTTCTCTAATAGATAAGATCCGTAATGAAGTTAAGTTATCCGCAAGAGAACTTAAGTTACCGACATAGCTCTCCGGATCAGCAAGTCTAAGTGGCAGTGGGCCGGTCACGTATATCGCAGAACCGATGGCCATTGGATAAGACGAGTTCTGGTGTGGAGACCATGATTTGGCAATCGTGCCGTAGGACGCCTTCCGGCGCGATGAACCGTCGGCTTGCGAAATATTGCTGATGGAGGCACGATGAAGATAGCGGAGGACCGGGATATCTGGCGCAAAATGGGAGAGACCTATGTCCAGCAGTGGATTGCGATAGGTTGAATAGAATACTAAATTTGTTAACTTTAGCTGAATCCCGAAAATATCGAAAATACCGGATTACCGGTATTAGTCTGGAGCCAATACCGAAAATACAGGTTTCGCTGAAATGCTTCGGTATTGCGACCCCTATATATAACCAACTTTATACCCCATTATGGTTTGCATTAAATTTGAGATGAGTTGGGTTTTAGGACTTTTTGGGAAACGTCTTCCAGGGATTTCACTTTTCTATAGCATGTTACAACAGTAACTGCTGAAATTTGGTACAGGGTTAGGGTTTAATGGCTACATAAAGGGAAAACTATAAAAACTTTTTAGATATTCTTTATAGATTGGATAACATAAGAACCCAACCAAACTATAAGAGATCGACATACCGCCTTTAAACAATATATATTCAAAATGGTGAGCCACTTCATTCGATGTCAAAAATCGGGGGGCACGGTAGTGCCCCCGCCAAGTCAAGCGCGCTAAACCAATACAAACAGACATGTTCATGCACACAAATATTTGTACTGCCCTGGGATCGAACCCGGAACCCTTGGTGTAATAGCCGACGTCTCAACCATTACACCCAATGGGTCCAATATTCCTTTCAAGTTTCTACATAAAGAAGTGAAATCCCATCAAAACATTCTGTAAAGTAAAATCTAGCCAAGTCTCGATGGAGCTGCTTGATTATCTCTTAAAAGTAATGAAATCAAGACAAAGACGTGCCAAGTCTAAGGTTCCTTACTGCGATTACTTTATTATTATGGTTAATGTTTTGTGACTTCCCACCAAAAACTCTCCCACCAAGATCTCCCTGCTGGATTCGAGCCCACAACCCTGGGATCACGCAGGGATTCAAACTAACGCAGACGACCCATCTGGTGTAATGGTTGAGACGTCGGTTATTACACCAAGGGTTCCGGGTTCTATATTTAATTCTTAAAATTTTCTTTTAAGGCATACCTACAATGATACTTTATTGTTTATAGGAACCTATAGGTAGGTATTAAATTGGATAATATAATATTTGATCAACAAATATTACTTTTTGGAAATAGACGTTGATGAATAACAATTATTACATCATATATTTATGATAAGTTGGTAAACGAATAAGAAACGCGTTTGTACTTAAACGAATAGAAAGATAACATTTAGACCTAGAGATCGATTGTGCGTAATAATATCTAGTGGACACGGACTTAAATTTAAAAAAGTTGATAATTATGCGAGTCAAAAACACTGTCCCCAGCTATTCGACGTATTTCTCAAAGATTACGGATATTTGAACCATAATTGGACCTTGAAGTTCATCTGTGTATATAGGAAACTCTATAAGAGATTTATAATAACCCTAGCGTAAGCTCATAAGGTGGGTTCTAGGTGGTAGTGGCTCAGGCTACCATCCGTCTGGATTTTTCCGGATGTCCCAGTTTCCCGATAGTCCCAGTTTTCCCAGGTAGTCCCAGTTTGAAGGGCTACCGAGGCCTGGCAGGTTTTTTAAACGTATCTATTTATTGCAGTTTCATCTGTTTCTGTTAAGGTTAGGAATCATTTAATTAAGAGAAAGGTGAAGTTAGGTCGCAAAAAATGGCGAAACTGATAGCCCAATTTTCAGAAAACGTTATTTCTTCTAAATAGATTATTTGCTTATTACCCAGTACTATAATAAGACCATAACCGATTGCTGTTGTTATGATAACAGCTGGCTCTAAAACTAGTCGACCTTCGGAGCTCGTTCGCTCACCAGTGCGCCTGCGTCGGCTGTCTAGTGACGTTGTGTTACGCGTTATAAACATATAATCATGTCGCAGCAAGGTCCAGCGTTCGATGTGAACGCTATGACGCTGACGCGGTGGGTGCTGGCGCAGCAGAGGACAGCGCCTGGTGCTACTGGGGGACCTCACGCAGCTGCTTAATTCCATACAGACCGCTGTGAAGGCCATACAATCTGCCGTCAGGAAAGCCGGCATTGCTAAGCTGTGAGTTTTATTATATGTAAACTTATCGGGTATTTGAAAAAAACACTTATTTTTCTAATTGACCGCTAGCTAGACTTTTGGCATAAGTCGCCCCGATACCGAACAAGATCCCGCTTTCTGCTTTATTTACTATTCTCACATACTTTTGACACTCGTCACTATATTGTACTTCACTTATATCAAAGTTAACCTTGTTCTAGATGTCTAGGTTTAGATCTTTGCGTGATCCAGGGGTCGTGGGTTCAAATCTCGCATTGTGAATATCTAGTATTGTGGTATTTTTCGTTTGGGTCATTAAAGGCTAAATCACCTGATAGTTTGAAAAGAAATTTGGTGACTGGTTGGTACTTAGTGAGAGAGATATTTTTCTATCAAATAACAAAACTGCGTAACAGTAGGTTTCTCTGGCTAGATAAAAGTTCCTGAGGTCAAAAGTCTATTTTATCTTAAATTTGTACTATCTATTGTAAATAAATATGATGTAAACAATGACAAAGGAATAGATAGATCTATGTTTTTTATAAACCAAAAGTATTCGCATGTCATTGTGAACTTATGTGTTTTCACGCAAGGGCAATGGGCAGCGCACTTAGTCTAAAGAACCAATGGCAATTGGGGCCAAAAATGTCCTTGAATGGAGATCACGTACCGGCAAGCCCAACGTAGAACGACCACCAAGCACAAGATTGTCAGATAATCTGAGAAACGTTGCAGCTGGATGCAGATAGCTTCCGACCGCTGGGAGTGGAATTTATTAAGAGGGACGCCGATCTTCAGCAGTGTACATCATGTGGCTAGTATATGAGTATGATGATATTTTTTGCGTAGGTCCAGGTCTAATTTGTGTCAATTCCATAAAGTTACCATAACTTGTGCCGTTTTCATATTTATCAATACCTATTCGTTTGGATACCACTTGTAATTCTTGTAAGCTTAACAGGTAATACAGGTTAAAATAAACAATGAAATGTGTGACTTCCACTTGTTACAGTGTCTCAATTTTAAAATTTTGCACTTATTTATTCCTGTTTTATGGCAGTTTGTATTTGTTGACACCGTTAGACTAGTCATTCTACAATAAAATTACTATTTTAAAATATAATCAAAGTCACTCAACGCGCAATGGAGCGAGCTATGCTTGGAGTCTCTCTTAGGGATAAGATCAGAAATGATTTAATCCGTAAGAGAACTAAAGTTACCGACATAGCCCGCCGGATCAGCAAGTTGAAGTGGCAGTGGGCTGGTCACGTATGTCGCAGAACCGATGGCCGTTGGAGCAGACGAGTTCTGGAGTGGAGACCGCGTCTTGGCAAGCGTAGCGTAGGACGTCCTCCGGCCCGATGGATCGGCGACTTGCGGAAGGTCGCTGTTGGATGAGAAAAGCGGAGGACCGGGATATCTGGCGCAAAATGGGGGAGACCTATGTCCAGCAGTGGACTGCGATAGGTTGAAGAGAGTGAACATCAAAGTTGTATCGGAATACTAAATTTACAGTAGGATTGTAAAGTGCCGTAATGGAAGCGTACGTACTGTCAAGTAGATTAGTGAAATTGAGGTCCACGTGGTTTTGTCCTAGCATAGCCATCAAATGCTAACTTGATACATAAATTAATTATGTACCTACATATGACGAAGTTACAGGACTTCATCATCATTTCCATTAAAAAACGCAACGATTTTTACATTCAAATCGCTCCAAACAAAAATTGTCTGTCTGAACACCAATATAAAATATCTATTTCAACTTGCTTTTTCAACTTTTAATTGATGCTTATTAAATATGTTTTTGCAGTTAACCACAAAGCTTGTTAAAGTGGGTGTGCCTCAGTTAAAAATTAGCGAGACACACCTCCGGATTGAACAGATATAAACTAGTCAGACCCGTATCGACTTATCATACATTAAACATTCCGGTGAACTTTAGCTTCGCTCGCAGTTGTGGAGAATACTTTGATAAAGGCTTCGAACTCGTTATTCTTGTATGTAAAATGAGGTTATAAGAAAATTATTTCTCAGCTTACTATCTGCAAAACATCTCCACAAAATAAAATAATTTATGCATGTTACATAGAGGTTAAATAATAAACCACCTTTTTTAAAGTAGGTTAAAAAATAGGCAGATTTTTTTCACTTTTTTGAAAAATTACTTGCCCTGTATTAATGACTAATTGGACGCCATTTAAAACTATTCCAGCCATGGAATCTCAGGCAACACGAACGTGCAAGGCGAGGAGGTCAAGAAACTTGACGTGCTCTCCAACGACCTGTTCATCAACATGCTCAAGTCCTCCTTCACCACCTGCCTCCTCGTTTCTGAGGAAAACTCCACCGTGATACAGGTAACTGCTTAATAAATGCATCCGACACATGTAGGGTTACCAGGCGTTCGTATAAAGCCGGATAGTAAGATTTTTGTATTGCCCGGTCAAAATTTACAGGTGTCGGTGGCCTGTTCGGGTTTTGTAACACCGATTACTTTTCATTCGCTGCCTTAAATTCCTAACGACGCAGAGTGTCGTGCATTTTTATCCATATATGAAGTCAAACACTCAGGTCTGCTCCATTAAATTTGGCAACTTGGCAACCATATTACATTGGCAATAAAAACAGTTTCTAGACAAGTAAACGGCTAGTTGAGTGATTGACTGGTGTGATTAATTAGCAAGCATAAATAATCGATTTGTCTTTGAAAAACCCTATTGTTTTATCATAGTAACAGTTATGAATATACTATAAAATTTAAGCTGGTGGATAAAAGCGCAGGACGAATACTTCTGTCGCAAAATGGCGGAGGCCTTTATCCGGACAAAAATAAGTTGAAAAGAGATACTATTGTTTTAATAACTGTGGTTTTAAATAGAAATCTTAACTGCAGTATGAGAAATGATGTGCAATTAAATCAGATAGACTAAACAGATAACACATACCTAAGTAATAATATTAATATCTAGTAAGACATCATTAATTCATACATAATTAATGTTTAAATTATCTGCTTTTAATGCCATAATGTTTACTTGTTCAGTTCCGTTTAGGTATTTGTTTATCTAATTAAAAATAATAATCTGAAATGTCAATCCTGCACGCAATATGTACTCGAATATGTAGCAGGTTACTAACAATATAACAGAGGGATAAAGGGTACCATTTTCCACCTTAAGGTTTAGGTGTATACGCGTATAGTTTTGGCGATTTGCGAACAGGCATAGATCCTGCATGGAAAAAGCAGTACTGACGATAATCACGGGATGTTAGTTAAGCCTGAGAGACATGAACGAACCCCATTTGCCCGGTGAAGCTGTTAAGGTCATCTGCGACCTTGTCTACGACCAACAGAAGTATTTTCAGAAGAAAAGGGCTAAGTTATTGAGTTCAATTAAAGATACAAGACTTAAACGTACGAAGGTACATAGGTTTAATATAATCCAGAAAACATTGATAGAAACATGTTTAAATGGTGCAAAGTGTGCACCAATGAAAGACAAGGTAAATCTTGTAATAATAGTGAGTAACTTAATACATAACTTAATAAATAAAAAATCTATTGTGTCAGGCACCGTAAGGCGACATAGGCGGTAAAAGGGTGATGATAATCGCATCTTGAAATATTATTGGCATTTGTAACACTATTAATTTATTTAAAAATATATTAAACGCCCTCAAACCAATAATTCTTATATTTTATTTGATAAAGTAATGTAAACATAATTCATGCTCAAAGTAATCCCGCGTTGTTAAGGAACGTTATAAGGTAGATATGAATAACATGATTTATGTAATATAGGTGGAAACTGAGAGACGAGGCAAGTACGTGGTGTGCTTCGACCCGTTAGACGGCTCCTCCAACATCGACTGTCTGGTCTCAGTGGGCTCCATCTTTGCTATTTACAAGTAAGTATCTATTGAGAACGATAATTATTGTCATGAAATATAAGCCGCAAGATAATTAGGAACTCTGACACTAGGAGATCTTGGTTCATGTATTAGACTGACTTCCCAGTTGTTCGCAAACGAGACCACAGTCAAGTACCTAAATAGTATTTAAAAAACGCAGAGATATAGATATAATTAGTAGCAATATTATTAAATATTTTCTAAGTTTTAAGAATAAGATTATCTATGTAAATAATTGAACCCGACATTATATCAGATTGAAATACAATTCGTATCACTCCTACTCTTGCCGTGGGTACCGAAAGTGGCTATTTAGCTGTAAAATGATGAAAAGAGAGCAGGTAGCAGCGCTGTTTCATTCTACCTCACGATTTATAGGGACTGCTGTATCCAAATCGCCTACCAAGCGTGGAGTTCATGACAAACCCTTTACTATTATTGAGGAGGCCCTAAGTCTAGCAGTCTTATTCCCGACAAAAGAAGTAAATATAAAAAGATGGCGTTAGTTTTTAGGTTAAATATAGGACCAAAGAAGTAAGCACTTGTTTACAGAAATTTTAATGAGCATGCTGATCCGCATGACCTCGGCTAAGAACATATCTTTTGTTATGTATCACCGCGGCACAGTCGCAAGAAGAGCAAGGACCTATTTATGATAATAACTAAGTAGCTAAATGGTAAATAGTATTGAAACCGTACATTGTCGTATCTTGCAGGCAGAATATAACTTGCAATGTGCAACACTGGTGAAAAATTGCACAGGCAGTGTCTTAATATGTGTGGTCGTCACAGATTAATATCATAAAAACCGTCTTATATTTACTTATTTCAGGACCCATTAACTATCCCAATGATTTCTTCATCATCATCAACTCATTCAGCGTCTCCACCGGGGCACAAGCCTTCTCGTAAAGGAGATAGACCTTAAGCATCCACGCGGGCTCAGTGCGGATTGGCCGACTTCACGCACAACCTTTTAATATCTTTGGTTTCCTCACGATGATTTCCTTCACCGTAAGAGCGTCGGCTAAACGTACATATAATTTCGCACAATCGAAAATATATTGGAAAGCAACAGTCGATACCAATGAGCGACCGACGATCAATTCAAATTATTTCTTCTATTTCTTTCTAACCTATCGCAGTCCACTGCTGGACATAGGTCTATCCCATTTTACGTCAGATATCCCGGTCCCCCACTTTCCTCATCCAGCCTCCACTGTGACCATTCGTGACCAGCCCTGTTTCTTACTTGCTTTTATTCGTGCATATAGGAAACAAAGGGCGGGCGAGCCATCGGAAGCGGACGCTCTACGAGCGGCTCGTCGCTGGTGGCGGCGGGGTACGCCCTGTACGGGTCCGCCACGATGCTGGTGCTCGCGCTGGGACAGGGGAACGGCGTCAACGGGTTTATGTACGACCCCTCCATCGGGGAGTTCATACTCACTGACCCCAACATGCGCGTACCGGATAAGGGGAAGATTTACTCTATTAATGAAGGTATGTATGATGATTTATCTACGCGTATCGTGCGAAAAGCAAGCACCTAGTGGCATCTAATGATAATAAAGTGAATTAAAATAGCTTCCTCAAATAGCTTCCGTAGGTGGTCATGTTTTTATCTGTAGAGTTACTAACCCTAATTTGTACTTTAGTATACCTGTAATTTTTATTTTCCTTTTACTTTTTACTTTATACGCAATCGTTAAGAGTGAATTAATGTGTGATGGTTTAGGTGTTTTCTATGTATGTTTTATTAACCGCCAGAATTGCAGACACAATAAAAAATCTATTGTTTTATTGGATAATAGATCAGCGGCATATAAATGGGTTTAATGTTTTAAAAAAAGCATTAAATTAGTATGTTATAATTGTTTATCCGTTGCATTTTTAAATGTGCATACCTTTATTCATAAATTATACTAAAACTGGTAATTAAGACCTTCTGTTACTAACGTTTATGGGCTTGGTCTGAAATAAATGAATATTTTTATTAATATGAATATATTAGAGGCTAGATTTTTTGTGGGCTAGATGACCGCTATGCCGGGGAGAAAAATGTATAATTCGTAATTGTCATGCAGGCTACGCGGCGGAGTGGGCGCCAGGTCTGGCGCAGTACGTTGAAGCCAAGAAGCGGCCGAAGTCCGGCAAGGCGTACGGGCCCGTACGTAGGCTCCATGGTGGCCGACGTCCACCGGACCATTAAGTATGGCGGCATATTCATGTATCCAGCTACTTCGTCTGCGCCCAACGGCAAGGTAATAATAGCAAGATTTGTGGTCAGAGGATTTATAGGTATAATATTATCATATTACCATTTGCACCGTTACCAATGAGAATCAATATCCCAATTGGGTTTGTTAAGTAAGTCATTACTCCACTTCAGCTTTTCTTTTCATTTCTTGCTCACTCGTATATATTAAAACGATGTATGTAAACAAAAAGAATATAAAGTACCTGTCACTCTCTAGAACTATCCACCCCTCACCACAAAAACAGAGAAAGCCGTCGCTCGTTTTAACGTGAAAGGCAAATGCACTTTAACAATCACAACCTTAGTATTGGATAATAGCAAACTAAACTTTAAGAGTTATTGCAAAAAAAACAATATATTTCCAAATTCACAGCTCCGGCTCTTGTACGAGTGCAACCCGATGGCATTCATAGTGACGGAAGCGGGTGGTCTCGCCACCAACGGAGAGATCCCGATCCTCGACATCGTTCCAACCAGCATCCACCAGAGGGCGCCATGCTACCTCGGCTCAAAACAAGACGTCGAAGAATTGCTCACTTACTTGAAGCGATGACTGACATTCCCAATCCACGGTGCCACAATAAAAGACTGATACCTTATTTTTTTTATTCAAGGTATTGATTACTGTTACACGGAACAGAATCAACCAACTCTTACATCTATACCTATTCAATAATATTCAATTGAATAATATTGAATTAGTTGTATCGCGTCATAATTTTTCTTCATCATGACGTTGGAATTCCGCGCGGGAAACATTCATAATGTGAATAATATAAATCTACTTTTAAAATTTAAAGTTATGAAGAATTTTAATGTAAAACAAGATTTAATAAAATTGAAAGTTAATAATCGTCTACTCGTAACTGCCTACTAAAAGAGTAAATGGATATTTTCTTAATTTAATAGACATTAAGAATCGTCAAATAAAAAATAAGGTTAAAAACTAGCTAATGGCATCTTAAGTATCTACCACCGGTTCGCAGGGTTAATTCAACAGTGAAGACTGCGGCAAGAAATTCTGTAGTATTGTACTAGAATATATTTATATGATCTGTGGTAGTACCCAGTTCATGCATAGAGCAGCATGGTTGACACTTTTCGTGATGATAATGAGGTATCTAACTATAAATGGTACAAATGAGACTAGGCGCCCCTGGCAAGCAAGACCTTGATCCATTTAAAGATTTAAAGGTTTAATGTAGGGAGTAATGGTAAACAGTTTTTTTAAAATGCCATGTAACTCACAATTGTTTATTTACATGAAACAAATTTATCTGCAGCTACATTGTTTTATTCATTATTTAATTTAAAAAGTCTTTCTAGGTTAAATATGAAATTCAACCTTACAATTGAACCTTTATGACTTACTTAATAAAAGTCATAACACTCCAACTTTCCTAAATTAAACATGATAATTAAAAACCTAAAAATGTATTATCCCACATTTAAATACTTTTTTGGGTCATATCGGTCAATAAGCAAATACAATTTGGTAACTTCTATTGTTTTAAAAGCATTAAAAATACAAATCATATTGCAATTTCATTTGAATTCGATTTAGGAATCGCAGAGGATGCGCTAACTTAGCTTTCTACTCACATACAACTTTTTATGATAAGTCACTATTATTATTCCATTATGAGTCTAAAAAAACCCTTGAAACACTACACCTTTAATAGTTGGGAACCATTAATATGAGGTATGATCATTTATACAAGATATACTTATTTTATATTCGATATCCTAATCATTTTTTGCAGCACTTTTTGTGAACTGGGTGATTTAATTCAAAAGTTGTCTTATCATTTACAAATAAAAAAAACTATTATAATTACTATATTATTTTATGATTAGGAAAGTTCAACCCATAGATAACGCAAAAAAGTACATTAGCTAAATGTGTTTTATTATTATGTAATTATGTAATCTATTCATACAAAATCCTCAGTACCTTCTGGGTACAGACTCAACTACCAAGCCTGAGTTACCATTTTGTAGAATTTAATTTCACCCTATTTTGTAATACGTTTCTGGCTATGTAACGCCATCATTATCATCATCAGCCTTAAGCGTTCCACTGCAGGGATAGGCCTTCCTACACAGCATGGCTTTGAAGAGTTTGGTCCGTAACCCACCACCCGAGCCCAATGCGGTTTGGCGGGTGTTAATGACTATCTTTATAGAGTAGTCCCAACCAACAGCCTAACGTGCTTTTGTATGACTCGAGATAATATTTTCCGACTTGCTCGGATAATTACTTGGCTCGAACTAAACGAAACGCTATCTACCCTTCGGATATTGTTGAAAGGTAAAACTATCTTCATTAACACAAGCAATGTATGTAGAGCGTCGGTGGCTCATTGGTGTGGACTGTTGCCTTCCGATCTAGAGGACGAAGCTTCAAATCCCGCCACGTACCAGTGTTTTCGAATTTTCGAAATTATATTTAGTTATCCGACGCTCTAACGGTGTAGGAAAACATCGTGAAGAAACCTGCGCACGCCTGCGAAGATTTTCAAAGGTTGTGTGTGCAGCCGGCCAATCGGCACTAGGCTCGCGTGGACGACTAAGGCCTATAGACCCTTTACGGATACACTCGTGCCCCTCGGTAGGGACATTTAAAGAGCTGATGATGAATGTATTGTAAAGTTAGGTGAAATTAAATTATCGGGAGCTGGTGTCAGCTATCCAGAGTGATTGGCACAGTGGCCTTGAGAGATCAGGCGGTTAACGCGACAAACTGGTGGAAAACATCGAGGATGTGCGGGTCCAGGTCCTGGGTGAACAACAGCGTCTCTAGCGTGCTGCTGTACTTCTGCACTTGCTCGTGATGCTGCAAAGGAATTCAATATTTTTTTAAATAAATAAATATACTCTCGTGATTTTTCAATTACTTCATTTTTTAAGATCTTAATTGAGACCCAACAGATAACTCAAAAGAGGAATTCAGTGTACAGACACTGAATGAATGATGAAGTACAGACTTCATCCATCTCAAGTGACTTTTTTTCGACTTGGTTCGAGACTGCTTTGGGTGCGAGACCACCCTTGCTAGCCACTGTTAACGTTAAGTTATCTGATGTTTTGCCCCTAAATAATATATTTTGCCTCACATATGATGCTGTCTCACATAATTTTGAACTAACGTATAGTATCTGTGATTATTCACTATGTACGATGTCTTTTCTTTGCACTACAATGCTTGTGTGTAATACTTAGTATTTTGTGTATCATTATAACCTGTACTTTAAGGAAGCAGTATTGACTACTGAAACACGGTTATTTTTACTATCTTATCTTGGGAGCCAGGGTTGTAATGCTATGTTGAAATGTACTTTTATATTAAATAAATAAATGTTTGTGCTATCGATACGCTAAAAAGACAAAGTAGAGGTGAAATTCTTGTTGCGGTATACTCACGACTAGGAAGACCTGTCGCAGGCGGCCCACGGTGCAGCGGCACCAGTGCGTGTGCGGGTCCCGCGCGTCCGTGTCGGCGCGCACCAGGTGCTCCGACAGTATCATGATGAACCGCTGGAACACGATCAGGAACAGCCGCTTCTGGTCCATGTGCGCAGCCTCCAGCCGCTCCTCCATACGCTCCACCGCCTCCAGAAATAATACAATGATTGCATTGAAACAGCGCCATATAGTCTCAAACTAAGCTAACCAAACGAAACATACTTAGATACTACTATTCAACCTATCGCAGTCACTGCTGGTCATAGGTATCCAGCATTTTGCGCCAGATATCCCGGTCCTCCGCTTTTCTCATCCAGCCTCCACCAGCGACCTTTCGCAAGTCGTCGGTCCATCGGGAGGGCGTCCTACGCTACGCTTGCCGAAACGCGGTCTCCACTCCAGAACTCGTCTGCTCCAACGGCCATCGGTTCTGCGACATACATGACCAGCCACGGTCACGTATGTCGCATCTTAAGTTACCGACATAGGCGGGCTATGTCGGTAACTTAAGATTTAATCTTTTGTAAATACATATTATACATCCATCAGATGAGTACAGACATGTTCATGCACACAAATGTTTACACTGCCCGGGGATCGAATCGAAACCCTTGGTGTCCTACAACCTGACGTCTCAAACATCAAATGGGTCGTCAAATAACACCCACCTCTTCAGTAGGCTTGTCTTGATCTTTCTTCTTCTTACTGCCGCTTTCGTCTTCCGAGTCTGAACTGCTCGAATCAGCCCTGGCTAACGCCTCCCTGGCTTCTTGTAATTCTCCACCTAAAACATTTTAATATCAAAAGTTACCAGATGTGCCCCACGGTATAACATATTCTCCCGCAGTAAAACATAAGCCAAATTAACGGAGCCCGCGCGATACATTAGTTTATTTTCTTAAATTAAAAAGTTATTTCTAAAATAATTGTCACCTATGTTTTTCCTTATAACATCAGCTACCTGCCAATAAAGCTCCCGTCCAAATCAGTCCAGCCGTTACAGAGATTACCCGGAACAAACAGAAAGACAGACAAAATTTTTCATATGCATAAAAAAAAGTGTAATTTAATATGGCATTTAGACACCACACACATTTTATGTATTTGCATAGATAACGCTAATCCTACTTTCTTAACTTCTTAGGCCCGCATGGTGGATTACTGACAAATCTTCCCACTATCTGCGTCTTCAGGATCTTTTCCGAGAGCACGCACACCATTTGTGGGTGACGCTCGATGGTTCCAGCCTAAAGTTGACGCAACGAGTCTGAATGATGACTGAAACGAGCATGGCCGTAGCAGAATATAACTCTTGTCTCGGCAGAAACTTTCGCACGACTCAACGAGAATTCTGGATCATCGCGTTTTGAAGAAGAAACGTTAGTAGACTTCGAGGCTGTTGAAACTTACGACTTGTCGCATTGTTTAAGAGAAGCAAAAAAGTTTCGTAATCTTCAATAGTGCTGTGTAGCAATTATTTTTGTTTATTATCAAGTATCACTCACTCAGCTTGGTGACGTGTTTGTTCATCTTGTCAATGGTGAGATGCAACACCTCCCAGAGGTATCCGTGAGTGAAGTATGGCCCCATCTCCTTGGAGAACAGCCACGTGGCCACCGCGCTGCACTCCACTATCTGCGTCTTCAGCATCTTGTCCACGAGCACGCACACCATCTGCGGGTGACGCTGCCACAGCTCCCACACGTTGCGGAGCACGCATATCTGTGCCTCCTCGGATTCCGCTAGAATCTGACGGTACATATTGTCAATATACGAAAAACTAGGCAAAATACATTTTGAAGATGCTTCGATATGGTGTAATTAAAGTAATTTTAAGTGTATAAGTCCAACAGCCCTTTTCGCAAAATGTTAACTGTTTCACAACAGGTAAGTATCATTAGGAAATGAACTGGATAAAACATTTTAGTAGCTATCAGACAGATAGATAAAAAATAATACTACAAGGTTTTTTTATGTTACCAAACTTATAAAAATACAGTAAACTTGCAAAGTATACAGGACTGTCAAGACGCTCACCTGATGGTAAGTGGCCTGAACATGTCAGAGCGGCTTTGATGGAGACCAACAACTAATAGACAATTATTATTCTCCACCAACGCCGCACTGCGCCCATCACCTGACACAATAGATGTGAGGTCTCTTATACCCGGCCAATTTACTAGTTACAGTGCCCTCGTCCCAAACACATAAGTGCAAAACACTTCTATTTGACGGGACGATATCTGGCACTGCGGTGGTACCATCTATCTTGAGCGGGTTGTGGAGCGTTTGCCTGCTGAGAGAGAGACACACATAGAGACAGACAAACCTTAAACACGTAGTGGAACTTGGATATAGCGGCGAAGCTGTGCGATATGCTCTTGCTGCCCAGGTTGAGAAGGGTCTGCACGAATACGTCTATCTTGAGCGGATTGTGGGGTGCCGCCTGGGCCGCGGCTGGCTGCTCCCCTTCGCGGAGAGGGTTCGGTAGCTCCCGCAAAACATTCAACGCCTCCTCGGGCGTGCATTTGTTGCGTACGTTCACCACTAACTGGTGGGCCGCTTCTGTGCCGGGGAGAGAAGCTGCCGACAATATTGAGGTATAAATAAATAGGTTATATATTTTATGTGAAAAAATGTGTACAGGACGTTCAGGGCGCTCATCTGATGTTAAATGATACGCCTGACCATGACAGAGCGGCATTGATATGGCATTGCACCTTTATTTTCGGTAATAATATACAACTAAACATTAGTCTCCTAATTGACACTCGTAATAACAAACTTTAAAAACTCATTTTATATTTTAAAAAACCTTCGAATACCACTCTGACCGTACACGCAATCGTTTCACACAGCATCGATTCAAATGCGATCGCCATATCGATAAATGTTGTAATCGGATCCAATTATTACACACGTTGGCGGGCAAAGAGCGCCGGCAATAGTGGCAATTACGGCCGATCTCGGGTTCGATACCGGGGTCCGAACAATACCGCAACCGTTGCTAACGCAACACCTATCATGGGAATCTAGTACGGAACTCACGAATTAATTATCAGCTACTGAACAGTTTCTCCCGTTTCAAAATTTTATATTTTTTTTTATGTCTATAAGTCTCCCTTGCAATAAGTAAGTAGCTAGTAAGTGTCGTAAAGAGGACGAACAGACAACATATTTACAGAAGTCCGGGGACTTGTGACGTTCATATGTTGTCAGCCAGTACTCGGTGTCAAGCCTGTCTCGCCCTTCAGCTCGTTTTACCATTTCAAACAAATATTATTGAAATATCGAGAGAAATATAAAATAAGTTGTTAGGGCAACACCAATAAGAGAACAACACATGTATGGTTGCAAAATTCAACTATCAGTAGTCGGATGATCATGGTAACATAAAACAGTTCGAGTGAATAAGATAGAACGACCACAGACAAGTTCAATACAGCAATATAAAATTTTGGATATAAAACCGTGTGGATATACTCTCGCGTGCAAGTAAATCGACTCAAGCCTCAAGTGCGCATAAAAAGTGATATAACTAAAAAATGACTTATTTTACCTCTATATAATGTTTTACATAATTAAAGCCTAGTAATTAGGCTTTCAAATGGTAGCATAATATCAGTAATTTAAATAAACACTTGTACTTAGAATGCAACTGAACGCAACCTCCCGTAAACTGCTCTGCGCTCTATTCACAACTTGCGCGACACAACCCCCTATAAAACCCCCTGTAATCGTTTTTTTCTTATCAGTCGCTCATTAGACGTTGACCTGAACACATCTCTGCAAATTAAAGCCGTCATTTGAAGAAAATTATGGATACAACACCTGAAGAAGCCGCTCAAGTCGTTGCCCTGTTGCAAGAAGGGTTGAACCAGCGAGAAGTCGCTCGTCGTTTGAATATGAGTCAGTCCGCTGTCTCGAGAGTATACAGAAGGTTTCAAGAGACTGGTGCCTTCACTCGGAGGCCTAATACCAGCCGACGCCGGTGCACCTCGGAGCGTGACGACCGGTTTTTGGTCTCGACCTCTCTCCGAAATCGACACCTTACCGGCGTAGATGTGCAGCAGGAGCTACGTCAAGTTCGCGGGGTGACTGTCAGTCAGTGGACAGTTAGAAGAAGGTTGAAAGAAGCTAACCTTACTCCGAAAAGACCCGCTACAGGCCCGAAGTTGACCACAGCTCATCGTCAAGCACGCCTTCACTTTGCTCGAGAACATTTGGATTGGAGCATAGAGCAATGGCAGTCAGTCCTGTTCACAGATGAGACGAGGATGTGTCTCCATGGCAGCGACAGGAGAGGTCGGGTATACCGTCGTCCCGGTGAACGGTTTTCACAGTGCTGCTTTGTGGAAACCGTTGCATATGGTGGCGGATCTTGCATGATGTGGGCTGGAATTTCCTTAGAAGGCAAAACGGACCTTGTTTTCGTTCCTGGGGGAGGCCGGGGAGGAGGTCTGACCAGTGATCGTTACATTGAAAATGTTCTACTGGATCAAGTTGTCCCTTATCAAGGCTTTATTGGGGAAAATTTCATCTTGATGCATGACAATGCCCGATGTCACACTGCTCGGGCCACACGTGATTTCCTGAACGAAGTTGGAATTCACACTATGCATTGGCCAGCGCTCAGCCCCGATTTAAATCCCATTGAGCACATATGGGACGAGCTCAAAAGGAAAGTTAGAGCGAGGAATCCAGCTCCGACAAACATCAATGAGCTCAAGACTGCGTTGGTAGAAGAGTGGGGTCGAATACCACAATCATCCATTAAAAAGTTGATAAGGTCGATGAAGAATCGCATGAGAGCAGTGATCAGAGCTAGAGGAGGGAATACCAAATATTGACACGAATAATTTTTTTATCTTACGCACATTTTGTTTCATTTAAACACAATAACCCCATACTGTGAAATTGTATGAATTTTCAACATTTTTTACATTATCATTAGCATTAACCTTTTTTACTAAACTACTGAATCGATTTTCATGCAACTTACACCATTTTAAAGCTCAATTACTAGGCTTTAATTATGTAAAACATTATATAGAGGTATAATAAGGCATTTTTTAGTTATATCACTTGTTATGCGTACTTGAGGCTTGAGTCGATTTACTTGCACGCGGAGTGTAGTACTTCTTTTTTGCTTCAACCTTCAAAGCATCTGTATGAAATAATATCTTGAGCAATAGAGATGTATCAAACAAAATTTTCTAGTTAGAAGTACTAAAACAAGTAAGACTTCACTTAAAACAATAAATCTACATACGATGAAAGCGATCAGACCAAACTGTTCAAGCATATAAATAAGCATCTTAATCGACGTGTAAATAATCACCTACATCGACGATTTATTAGCATCTCCGTTGCAACTACGACGTTTGTCGTCGCGCTGGCACAAACTACCAGCTGATAGAGATTAAAATAGTAGAAAAAACTGCATCAAACATCTCCTTAGCAAAATATCCGATGCAATGTGTTCCATTAATAACACGCAAAGACGCATGACACAGATAAAATGCAATAAGTTGTTAATGTGGACTATATGTTTCGAGCTAAGAGAATATTCAAGAGATTTATATAGGGCAAATAAGCTAATGATTAATACCATAAAAACGACTACTGTCTTAGGCGATACGAGGGCACAATATTTAAAAAAGACAGCAGTAATAAAAAAAGTAATGTCATGTTAATAAACCCTTATGAACATATTAGATTTTTTTAATGATCACTTTGTGTATTAATTCGTGCCAAACGCGAAGTGTCAATACATGATCTTCTTTACGAAATGTAACATCAAGTAAATTATCCATTATGGCTATGATGGAAATAAATGGAAAATTTACATTAAACAAAAGAAAACTCTTTAGATCACAATTCAAATTACATTTAAAAATAAAATTAAATAAGCAACATATTAGTCAGCCTGCGACAGTAATATCTCGTATAGTATTCGTGCAATGCGCGTGTGTTTGCATCCGCGCTCGGCGAGGCGGCGCGCAAGCGCATGAAAAAACGGCGAAAAGTCCACGAGATGGAAAGTGCGCACGCAAACGCCCCCGGTGCACGTTTCACTCGCCCAAACTACGAGGGTTGCCATATACTAATACTGAAATTTACTAGGCCGTATATTTAATACCTACTAAGTTTTCTTAATAAGCGCGTATAAAAATCTTGTCACAGAACAGAAATATAAGATCTTGTCCCAAGTGAACATGGCCAAAAATCTAATCAAATGATGGAACTTAAACTTTAAAGTGAATTTCTGCTTTTTGGATGGACTTTTCGCTTTTGGCTGCTAATGCTCTGCATAGGTTTACTTAAAGGTTTGACCTTTAGTTTTAAAAAGTGTTACTCAGCTTTAAAATTATAGTTATACGACTAGCCTAAGAGCGTAAGTCTACTCGCTTAAAAGTCACCTATAAAAGTAACATAGTAATCAGCACTTTAACCACTTGTTTTTGTTGGATATATCAATGTAGGTAACATGGAAGATCTGAATCATTGTGTTGTATAAGTTCATTAGTCTAAGCGGACCACCACGCAAGCTCATTTGGTGGTTGTTAACTAACTACTATGCCGCCGTAGTGCCGCTAAAGATTTTAGCGGCACTTTACGGCTTAACGTTCCTTTCGAAGCACGGGAATATATTTCTTCAGTGACGTTCTTCTTCGCTATGCGGTTTTTCAGGGGGATTCGAACACACGACTCCGGGATAACGATGCGAACTAAAACCAACGCTCAGGCTACTAGACGACAGATGCAATTCAATCAAATTGCGGTGATTAATAAGTTAATTATTTAAGAATTCGTAGTCCGAATTCGACCTTAAAAGCAGTAGGTATATTCTTAACCCTTTGACCGACAATGACGCCTTAAGGCGCCAGACAATACATTCTCCATTGTGTCTGGATTCCCGGCGTTCAATGGGTTAAGCTATAAAATGGACAAGTGGCAACCCTACACACAATAACACTTTTCAGTTGCAGTGTGCACACTGTTAATGATAATTATAGTCACGTTGTTTAACTTTGTTTCATACTAAATATAGGCACAAAGTTGGCAGGCTAGTGTAACAGTATGCGGAGACATTATGGAGGAATCTAATAGTCGTTCGTTTACTAAATTTTTATCTTCTAATATTCACTACGATACAAACTTCATGAAAGGTTTAAAACCTATGTAGGAAGCAATACAATCGCATTCATATTCACAACTCACATTTCTTTGATGCGATTGCTGTTTTTAAGGCTAATCGAATAACAGCGCCAATTGATTGGTTTACTAGAATCATTGAACCAATAAACTGTATAATCTTCGAATGTTTTGATCTCTAGATTTTGAGCTTATACGGTTAATCCTTTTCCCTATCCGTTAAAAGCCGGTAAGAAAACAATCGCCATGAATTTTCTTTCCTTTTGTTAACTAAAGGTCGTCCTTTAAAAATATTACATATGCATATTTTTATGCTATAGAGGAAAAATGAGCAAACATCTGACACGATGGCAAATGACACTGCCGGCCGTGTAGTAGTGTTGGAACCTATAGAATTGAATGGTCAGGCTTTTAAATCCGTATACGCTCCTATTTTGAATTAGAGTGAACAAAATGACTGAACTGGTGGATTTCTTCGAGAACACTTGATCGCACCACATTTTTTTTATTCATAGAGTGGCCAAATGAGAGATGCTTCAGCCAATTTTTAGTGATGCCTCTTAGATGGTCAATTGAAACTAAGAAGGAGGAACAAGTTGCCATCCTACGAAAAGCGAGGTAAGACAAATATAGCAGGGTGAGAGGTTTTGAGACCCGGTAGTCTCACTTGCGCAACACAACGTACATTTATTTTAAATCATTCTTAGTACTGACATGCCTCTCTGAGGCAAAAGTCCATTTATTAAAGATGTAAAAGTGGTGTAGATCAAACTAGTATTAAAATTTATAATATATAACACTATGGACTCACGTTTCGAAATAAATATTTTTATTTTATTTATTTTTATTTTTTTTATAATTAATTTGAAGAATCTAAAGTGCCTCGTAAAGACTTATTGAATAAATGACTTGAGTTTGCATTTCCATTACCTCGCACTGTCGTACACTACACAACATCTCATCCATGGTTGACTGGCAGCCTCCTGTTAATGCATTTTTTTGCGGCGCTATATCGGGACGAATCTGATCAAGATTGCATTCTCATTACTGCGCGGATGCAGGTGCGGCATTTCCCAGCGCTTGAGCAATCCATTTGCGATACGCAAGACGTTATTCATAGTTACGCCTATCAATCTCTAGTACATATATTAATCATTTTACTGTTGGAAGATCTGTTTACTGCAGTGGGACGTTATGGGTTGTTGGTGGACATGCAAAATACTATATTAACTGGAAAAAAAACATAATATGTTTATATCAAAACTAAAAGTTTATCTTTTTGACTTTTGAATTATCTAAATTCTATTCAATCACTGATTATGCACGCCTGCGAAGAATTCGAGGTTGTGGTGAGCTCCAATCCGCACTGGGCCCGCGTGACGACTAAGCCTAATCACCCTATACGGGTAGCTCGTGCCCTCGTGGGACGTTTAATGAGCTGATGATGATGATGACTGAGAAAGCCTAGCACATTCTTGTATAATGACATTTATTAAAACAGTATATCATTATAGCTATTTTAACATGAGGTATTTTTAGTATTGTTTGAATGTATTTTGCAAAATTAACAAAATGTATACAAAATATTGGAAAACATTTTAACAAAGGTATGTCGTAAGCCACAAATGTAAATTATGTTTAGTATAGTTATTATACTGAAATTTTAATATTATTTAAGATCAAGTGTAATCATTCCGGATAAGTACAAGGCCGTTTTCAAATTAATTCATTTAAAAACAAAGTCTATGGTTTAGACCAGGCTTCAGACTAAGTCCTGGTTTTCAGACTGTCGAAAAACGTATCCTCAACTATTACACAAGTTTATTGACACTCCACATTCTGCATAATCACAGGGAAACAATTAACCGTAAATTACGTAACGTGTACACGCAAAATGCATAAGACACGTAGCAAAACAATAATAATGAATATGTACAATTACACAACCCGTATTTGTCGAATCAAACCAGGTACTTAACTTCATGTATCTGGTTATTATGCCAATAAATCACCGTACTAACTAAGGAAGCCACTTTTCTACAATTAGTAAGATTGCATTTTATAAAAAATAACCAATTACTTTATTGACCATCCGATAGCTCTCTGTGATGTATAAACTTAAAGGCTGATTTACTTGTAATGGTTGAAATATCAGCTCCTACACAATAGTACTTTGTATGCATAAACATGTATAAATTAATAATATCCACTGACATACTACACACAGCGCCATCTAACCAGAACTAAGCATTTAGTCTGATGTGGAGCGCGGTGCTCAATTTGCGGACTGTCGCCTTCCTACCGGGAAGACTGAGGTTCAAATCCCGACACGTACCAATGTTTTCGAATTTTCGAAAATATATGTACGTTATCCGACGCTCTTACGGTGAAGGGAAAACAATCTGAAACCTCATTGCACGCCTGCGAAGAGATTCGAAGGTTGTTGTGAAGTCGTCCAACCGCACTGGCCCGCTGGACGACTAAGCCTAATCACCCTATACGGTAGGCTCGTGCCCCTCGGTGGGGACGTTTAATGAGCTGATGAGATGGGTACTAAAGACAACGAAGTTATCTGTTTTTAATGCACACATATTATACATAGAAAATACCCAGACCAATACAAATAGACATGTTCATGCACACAAACGTTTGTACTGCCCGGGAATCAAACCCGGAACCCTAAAGAGCTGACGTTTCAACCATTACACCAAATGGGCCACAGCACTGGCGACACATGGCTTGCACCGTCATGCTTGTTTGCTTAAATATTTAGTCATAAATTAGCAAGCAACCACACTTACCTATAGGATCACAAAAGCAACCATAAGCGAAAGTTCCCCTACAGATTGCTTTCTACTTCTTTTCCAAAATCATATAATTATTAATGTACAGGTACATAATAAAAAAAACAATGTTACCTACACGACAACATACTGAGACATTGACTTTATTTCCGCGACGCATAGTGGGTGGTTCGTGTGTGATGCGTAGCGCAGTCCGCGTCACGACGGCCCTCGCGCCGCACGTCCCCGTCTCTTCATATGTGACAAATGCGATCCGCGCACATATTATGCGTTTTCTTCGCGATCATTGTAAGTAAGACGGATTCAACCTTACCACTATTGTATTAGAGTTGATAGTTAAATACGGAGTTCTAAACATTCTGAACGTTCCGCGAATGTGCTGATGCTGAAAGCGTTTGTTTTCTAATTTCAAATTGAGATGTGATTAACGAAGTATGCGATGATTCGTGTTTTTTTTTAAATCAAAGATATCAGTTGTTAATTTAAATAATACATGTCGATCTAAAACTGTGAAAGTGAAGTTATGTGAAAAGTAATTAGTTATTTCGACGGTTTCTTATGATCCATTAATATTTTTCAGTAAACTATTCACTTTGCACAAAAATATTTTTATATGACATTTTCGTATAAGCGAATATATAGCATGTAAAAAATCAAATTTAAATGTATATTAATTTGAAATAAAAAATTTACTTTAGTAACACAATTTCCGGCTTTTCCATATTTAAATTAGGAACTTTACATAAAATAAAAATATTTCCCCTTGAGAATAATTAAATATATATTTTTTCAAAACTAATATAACTTTAATATGATATGGTATTATAACAAAATTATGAAACTTCCCAAACTAGCTAGGTACCCACAAACATAAAAAATATAATTGCACGGAAATGTTGCCAACCTTATTAGTAGTACAACCTTAGTAGAAGTATTTTCTTATTATCAACTTTATAAAATAATATAAAATATATCAGTGATTGATAATATTTAATTTACCTAAACTACACATAATGCATAGGTAAGTGTTGCATATGTCCAGTAATGGGCTGCAATAGGTTTGAAAGAACACATAGATTGTACAAAGCTTTATATAATAAATATATAAATAAGCATCTTTATCCCTAGAATCATAAAAAAGTCTTAATTCACCGAACAATTACGAATTATAATAATAATTATCATCAAAACAATAAAGTTGATTTAAATATATAAATGATCAATATTATAAGTTGAAACCACAATAAACGACAGACAATGACCTTTACTAGTATTGTTTGTCCGCGGATGAGATTTTCCCAAGCTATGTGGAGCAATCGAATGCGAAGCGGTATTGTAAATCTAACCTTTACTTGGAAATTAATTACAATATCTCACACGTATAGTAACGTATGACGTTAGCTTGATACAGAGCTAACGTCATACGTTAACTAAATATAGATTTATATTTTAATATTATATAATGACGACTTTCACGATGGACCAATAAGATTTCAATAGGATAAGCATCAGAAAATATTATTATATTATAATGATTAATTCGTACAGTTCGTAATACAGTTTATGTAATACCTATTTAAAAATGATATCAAAGATTATTTCTATAAATAAATAAATAAAAATAATATCCACTGACATTCACACAGCGCCATCTAGCCCAAGTTAAGCGTGAAGCCTGTATTATGGTGCTAAACAACGGATAAAAACTTATATATATTTTTGTAAATACATACATATTATACATAGAAAACACCCTACCATTACAAGCAGACATGTTCATGCACACAAATGTTGTAAAGTCAAAGTGGTTTTAAAGTTATTTTTACTTGATTTAGTAATTTTATTTATTTGATAAATGAAACTGGCAAACATCTGGTGTTTGTATAAAAAGGAACCGATGTCCGCCGACCAACAACTAGATAACACTAGTTTGTTTTATTTAGTATTTCATAAATCCAAAAGAAATGATGTGAAACTTTTCATGCATGCAACATTCGTATTTCGTCAGCTGAGAGCCATCTGCGTCTGCCACTAGTACGGTGAAGCTATAAAGACTTATGCCTTTTAGTCCTTAGTTAATTTTTATTTTTAAAGCTATAAGTCCTGTTTGTCCACGAAGTCTCTGTCATTGCTTAATGAGTTAATGCACCTGCATTGTTTTTGCTCTCTATATTTATTATACTGTATGTACCTGTACGTCTTGTGGTGGTAGACCTTTTAAATAAATAAAATTAAAAAAACTGTTTAGCCCATATTACGGCACGCGCGGGAAAAGCAAGGTGTGACAATTTATTCTACATTATCTGCTGATACTACACGGCACATAAAGCTCTCATCACTCAAGAAGACTGATAAGTTTAACTTGACTCGTTATTTGTATTGACACTGTCACGAAACTTTTCACCCATTGTGTCAATATCGTTTCAAGACTCACTTTTTGCCGGTTTGTCGTCTGCGTAAATGTCACGTATTTAAATCGCCACAGAGCCTGTTTTTTGTTCTAGGATTCGTACAGGCAGAAATGAAATAACAAAATACATTAACTTAACAACGCTTGAACTACGTTTTCAACTTCATTATCTGAACTTGTAGTTGATGTAATGCCAGTGGTGGGGTCACCCTTATTAGTCACTAGCTTTTGCGCGCGACTTCGACCGCGTGGAATAGTTACTCTGGCCTAACGCTCACTTTAACCCGCTACTTCGATTATATAGGTGAGTTAATATTAATTTAAGTTGAACGATGTAAAGGGCACTTTTGTTTAAAATGAAATACTTGTGATAAATAAAGTATTTATTTGGATACGGATTATTATCATATTTATGAAAACACCTTCGCAAATAATGCATAATTCTAGAAAAAAATATTTAGCAAAAAAGATGTTATAGGGAGATACCTTTAAAGATAGATATATGCATGCTGTCGCGGACTTTTTTGTAGACCTTTAAAAGGGAACAATACTCAATACAGGACTTTTGCGAAACTTTAACCGTTACGCAGCGTACGCAGAGAAGCTCCAAGGATCATTCTTCATTGCTGTTCCGCTTCTTTTGCTCGTAGCGTGAGCTCGTAGCGTAATGATATATAACCTATAGCCTTTCTCGCTAAATAAGCTGTATCACTTTAAGAATTTTCCAAATCGGACCAGAAGTATCTGAGATTAGCGCGTCCAAACAAACAAATCAGCTTTATAATATTAGTATCGATAAGGGCTTCAAAATTCGCTGTCTGGTTGACTTTCCCCAGGTTCCGATAATCGGTCGTTCGGTTAAGCGAGGTTCGGATGATCGACGCTCTTCTGTATATAAAAACAAATATTTACATAAGAACTTAGCCTCGCCATAGAAAATGAATGTTTTCACATAATAATAGTCCACATTACGGCCAAACGCATAACGTCGTCGCCACGGCGGATGACTATATGGGTCTAGATCATATCTGATATCTGGTGATAAACTCCTTGAATCATCAAATAAAACAAAAGATTCGATTTCGACAATGGGGCGATGTTGGTTACTAAACTTTCAAGGTTATCCCAATATAAAGTAGCTAACTTTTATCGACATAGTACATAGTTATTTTAGATTATATGTAGCAAAACTATTATGCCAAAATGTTAAATTAGATTACACGATAACCTTCATCTATTAGAGGTCCGCAGTCAACGTGGGATAGTTGCACATGCATTATGCGCTATTTGCACTCAATAATGTTATAACGGCGGATTTGTCTATTGTGCGGTCTCATTTGAATAGTTGCGAAATACACCGCCTTTACAATATTTGGGTTTTTCTATGTGAACTTTGTATGTATTTACTAAAGAAAGTATTTAAATATATCCGTTCTGCCGTCCTCTAACTAAAACCACGCTAACCCCAAACATTGATTTTGGAAGAAAAACGGAAAAAATATGCTTAAGACAATTGAAATTAATAGTTTCCTACATCATTTACCTGCATATAAATATACTTAATCTATACATATTAATAAAATTGGAGTGTCTGTTTGTAATAAAATAGCCATTTTTTTCTTCATGCATATGATAAAAAAACAAACACTTCATACACCAAAACTATTTATTTTTTGGCTGTCTGTCTGTTAGTTCCGGATAATCTCTAAGACGGCTGGACCCACAGATTTCCCAATACAGGAGATGGGGCAAGCCGCGTTTAAAGTGCGACAAATGTAAGCTTAACGAGCATACACTGGCTGCCAGTTTACGCTCTGTGAGACGAGTCAAGACGCACGAATATTAGAAGAAATTACCGTTTTTTCCAAAATGCCATCCTGTGCAATTGTAACATGCCATCATAGCAATGAATCAGTAAATTTACCAAGAAATATAATAACTTTTCACAAGTAAGAACCGAAAAGAAATTGCGACACTGGGACTGCCTATAAACTTGGCGGCTTGTCCAGTCTAATTGTATATTCGGACGTCTGTGGCTGGACCTATTTGGTTGGGACAAGAAAAATCGTAATTCTATAGTAAAATGAATAGTCTAATATTGTAATTAAACTCGAATGAATGAGCACAAACATTTCAATAATGAGACATGATTGAATTTGACGACTCATTTGGTATAATGGTTTAGACGTCAGGTACTACACCATGGGTTCCGGGTACGATCCTCAGGCAGCACACACATTTTACTGCATGAAGATGTTGGGTGTTTCTATGTATAATAAGTATGTATTTACAAAAAAGTTTGTAAGTAGTGTATCAGTTGTTTAGAACCCATATTACAGGTAATGCTTAGTTTGGGCTAGATGGCGCTGTGTGTATGTCAGCAGTTATTTATTTTATTATTATAATAACGATCCTATAAGCGGATATTATAATTAGCGGAGCGCGGACGCTTTGTTGGAAATAGATGGCGCTGTCTTAATTTTTGTATACCTATTTATGGTTTAAACAAAGCATCTAATGGCGATAGGAAGAAATTAAAAAAATAATACAAAAATCACAAATTATATTGGAATTGCGATTGGAAACTCTAATCACCGAGGGGTAGGCACGCGAGCCGCGCACGCTATCCGGTCGCCACTTTCCCGTCAATACATTTTACTTTCAAACGCATATACAAACATTCAACGGTTTTTTCAGTATGTAAAATATGCGCTTAACTTATCACATGCCTTTGTGTTTAGCGATGTGAACCTTGAGTTAAGATATTACGTGATCCAAGGTTTGAATCCTACGAGAAGATCGCACAGTACAATTCCCTTTATGCTATTTTTACTTTGATTAGGCATTATAGGCTGAATAACTAGATTGTGTGAAAAGAAAGATAATTCCGTGCTGCCGAGGCTACAGTCTTAAGATGGTTTTCATTACCTGACATCCTCCAATCCGTCTAGACCCCACGTGATTGGTAGCGGCCTAATCGTCCATGCTTTGCATTCGGATTCTTATGATGATAAAACATAAAGTGTATTTTTTCACATTTCCAGATACATAGTGGAAGCCGAGCAGACGACGACTTCAGACCGATACCAATACCATTAGAGAATGTACCACGAGCGGGAGGCCCGCTCGGCACCCTACAAGAAGCCATCCAGACGGAAAGGCCCGCCGTCGCCGCCCTGCCCGCCCACTACTGGGAGGACGCCCTAAGGCACAGCGTCTACCTCACACTGGTCCGGGACAAAATAGACCAACTCATTGCTAAAGGCGTCGTCGTTTCCCCGCAAACCAAACCCGAACAATACGCCTCCAAAAATCGACGACCACGATCTATGGGAGAAAATCAAAAAGGCACCCTTCGACAGAATCCAAGAAGAGGAACATGCAACGGTCGGCGACGTCACCATCATGGCGAAGGGGAGGCTGATGGAGGAGAGCGGAGGCTTCCGCTTTACCGAAGACGAACGGTCGAGAGAAGACTGCAGCGATGATAAGTGCATGGAGGGCGTCAAGGCCTTCTGGTCAGTGAAGCGTGTGCGCCAAAGAGACGTTGAAACTTCCCCGGGAGATACCACTACGAGTTGACATTCTGGTGAACTCCCAAACGCCGAAAATACAAGAGCCCTATGAGAATCCTGTCAGAACTTTCACTGTGCGTGAAAATGCTCTCCAGACACAGTAGTGGGACACCGCAAGAGCATCCCGTTACCACACCGCATCCACCGGTCCTCGCCCAAAGGGCGCTCTGGGTCCACAAACATAACACCCAAACAAACTATCAGGACGCTACTCAACAAGGATTAGANGAAATACATGCATCATAATGCGAAACCGTTGAAAAAGCCCATAGATTTCCGTCCGAGTCCTCAATTCATTGATGGCCAGTTTACTAACCAAGACAGCGAAGTTGATTCAGCGTTTAGACCAATATTGACAACATTAAACCGTACCGAATCAGACTCCTCGGAGGATATAGAAGTCACACAAAGCTCGATACAGTCAAGTAAAAATCATAGAAAACAACCCGGAAAGAAACCACCTAAAAAGCATGAGAATATAAAATCTCAACGAACCACAACAAGTGCTCCCGATATAATCACCGTCAATAACGAATCAGGAGATGACGATCTTCAGTGGGCGGACATTTTAGGAGCTTTCTCCAAAACTACGCCCATGCATCCGAGTCGATCTGAGAGCACAACAGAAACGGGCTCTTCGAAAAAACATAAAGCTACTACGACTACCACAGAAGCCTACGAAGAACTCACCACGACCACTACGACAACGACCACAACTTCGACGACAACCACGACACCGGCACCAAAGAAACGTACGCGGCCCCCACCCAAATTCGTGAAACCAGAAAAAGTGAAAAAACACAAACGAATCACGACAACTTCAACTACAATAGCACCCGAAAAGTCCACACTCAAAAAACCAAGTGATCTGACACCTCAGGCCAGTTCTGCAGCTACTAACGCACCAAAATCATGGAAACCCAAGAATGCAACTACATCTATCAGTTCTACAGAAACGCCTTCAACTACAACAAATGTACCGACAACTACAACAACGACGCCAGTACCTACTACCAAATATACTACACCAGAGGAACCTACTACTACTAAAACGGAAACCACAGTTAAGCCCACTCAGCCTAAAAGTAAAAATAGATTCCGAATTTCAACTTTAATGCAAAAAGGTACATCGTTGGAGCGTACAGAACACAACAGACAAAAAAGTTACAGTACCAGTTGCTGGAAACATCCTCCAAGGCGGAAAGGGTCTAACTTCCACGGATATGCTACACCATCCAATAACAAATACGTCACGAGAGAAGATGACTCACATAAGGACAAATATTCTAGTGATACGAACCTACGAGTAGAAGTACAACCGAAAGTTACGCATCACCCGAAACACCGACGCAGAGTCAAAATGTTGTGGAAAATCAGGAGCAATATCAAAAAGAATCCGCTTTGGCCTTCACATACAATCGATATGGAAACTATGACAATAGCGAAATTCCCGTCACATTTAATTATAAGGATGAACAGAACTCCGAAGATCATTCAGAATTTATTTTTGGGGTGACCTCAACCACGCCTAATGAGAGAACAAATGAAATCATCGAAGAGGAATCAATATAACCGAACAAACTGTTACCACGTCACTGGCACCACCTAAAACAAAACAATGTAAAAAGAAGAAACATCAGCATTTAGTTCCGACGACTTCATTAGCACACGAGAGAAGAAGAAGAAGAACCAACGACAACAACCTCCAGCCCTTCAACTGATAAAACATCAACAGGCATAGATCTTTTGGACGAATTATTAGGAAGTTTCACGTACGACGAGTCAACAGAACAAACAACTAAAGCATCTCGGCACGAACTTGACGAGGAAGAGAGCGAAAACCACGAGAAATATTTGAAAATAGACGAGGACTTTGAGGAGTTTTTGGGCAATTTGGATGTAAAACACCACGGGCATTCCGATGATAAGGACGACGTAGAATATGAGGACGAGGAAGCTGTATCAACATCGGACGAGGACGAAGATGCATCGCCGTTCAACAACGAAGACGTCAACGAACAAGCAAGGGAAGCCGACGATGAGGAAAAAGACTACGAAGATTATCGCGAACGCAACTACAGCTTACTAGAACTAATGGCCATGGAATAGACTGAACTCTTCATTTACTTTAATAATACTCAGATGTACAGCTTTAAACCTGTTATATGTCGTCGATCTCACATGAAGTGTTTAAAACTTTGTAGATTGAAAAGTTCTTCATTGCATACAATTTTAAAGCATTTATCTACAATTGAGAAGCTTAAATTAAATTTGCACAAAAACTGGTAAAATGTTACCGAAATGTACATATTTCATTATCTAGTTAAGTGTAGGCTAAGGTGATATAACGTATTTTTATAAAATAAAATAAAGAACGAAATAATATTGTGATTTTGGCTTACCTGCCCCCTCCATGGAATACTTGTAAATGGGCTCTGGCTTTAGTGGTACAAATGCTGCAAATGTTTCAGGTGTTATATCTTTGATTCTCTGGTGATACGACAACCTTGAAGCAAAAAAAAGCCAAATACAATTATTGACATTATAATATTAAAATATTTGCTATTTTATGAATCACAACAGATAACCAAGAGATAACATGAATAAAGACACTGTAATTTACTATAAGAAAGTTACACGCATAATTCAAAGATTTATTGGCTTACTAGCCAGTCATTTGTAAAAATAATAAAATATTACTTCAATACACTAAAGGTCGGTGGCTCAATGGTGTGTACTGTTGCCTTCCGATCTGGAGGGTGCAGGTTCAAACCCCACCACGTAACCAAGGTGTTTTAGAATTTTCGAACTATATGAATTATATGAACATTATCCAACACTCTTGTTGAAAGAAAACATTGTGAGGAAACCTGCGAACGCGTACATAGAGCAAATGTTGTCGTGAAGTCGGCCAAACCTTACGGACCGCGTGGACGACTAAGGCCATTACACCTTTACAGTATGCTCTTTCCTCAGTGGGGACGTTAAATGAGCTGATGATAAAACTAACAATCTTTACTGTCAAACAACATTAAATACATATTTCTTACATACCTAAACATTTTCCGAGCACTTCTCTAATAAAGCGTGGTTTGGGATGCTCCAGCTCCAGCTGCAGCAGCCCTCCAGTCCTCCCATGACACCGTATTGAAGTTGCTCAAATGATATGAGAACCATGTGACAAATCTGCAATTTACAAACAAATATCCATATACGAAAACTTTAATTACACCTACAGAGAAATTATAATATTTTGGCAAAAATATAGTTTTATCATCATTATAAATCCTACTGCTGGGACCGCCTTCCCACAAAACATGTGCTTAGAAGTAGAATATAGTTTTGTGATGAATTATTTTAAAACATCTATTAGTACAATACGAGGCTCAAATCCAAAGGTGTATTTAATTAAAAGTAGATTGTATCATAAATTTAGAAACGATTGGGTAATAAAAAAATAAGTATATTCTTAATGAGATTCCTTTCTCGAACCTCGCTAATATAAATGTAATAAGTGCACATTACAAATATTAACATGCTGATGAATTTTCTTGTTTCGATTACTTGAAATAAAACATTATTTACCTGTCAAACAAGCAACATTCATTGTATCAATTCTCATAAACAGTATCTCTGTAGCCTGTGCCAGTACTTGTGGCATAGTCGAGGGTTGGAGCTTACACAGTTCAATCAGTATTGACCCGTAACATATTTCCAAATACCTGGGCCGTGGTAAATTAAATAGTTCCGCAAATATGACCTCAACAATACAATATTCTAGAGGAATTTTAGATTTGTACGGAAAAGAGAGCAATTGTGCTGCACACTCTTTGCGCTCCAAATGGTATGCTTCTATAATATTGTGGAGGTGCTCCTCAATTAGGAATCGCTCTATGGAATGTGCTCCTGGCAACACCGGGCCATCAGGGCAATCAGTGTAATCAAACATGCGGAATATTACACGTGGCATTGGGTATGTGTCTCCGTCATTGTGTGGCGGTGGCTGGAAAAAAAATAATTTGGTTAGCAGCAAGTTAGTTGTAAATGATCAAAGACTGGCTGGAGATACTGTACCTAAAAAACAAGAGATTTTCTATTGTCTGTCCACAATAGTCTTTTAATGGATCATATGGGTATCACAATAAAGAAAACACAAGATTTTAAGCTTTATAGCCATAATCTTGTCATTGAATAATAAAAATATATATATTGATAAATGTTTACAGTTCTAATAGGAATGCTGAAAATAATTATGTAACAATTGATTGCTAACTACACCCAGGTAATTAAATAGAATTGAAATCACTTGATTTTCATGATTATCATGAGAGAAAAAGAAAGATACTGAGTTGACAGATGTAGTTTTTTTTTTAATTATGAATTTAAGGTATAAGGTTTTCAAAAAAATATGGAATGAAAAGAGCATAATATAAGTAATTTGAACAATACCTGTATAGCTGGGAGTGTATGTTGCAGAGCCTCACACAGTATAGAATCAAATGCCAGATATGGTCTGGGGATGTGTTTTTCAGACCAATTGTCTTGTCTCAGTTTCTTAATTTGAGCCCAGAGACAATCTAGATATTCCTCTTGCAAATGTGGAGAGTCTGCTGACCACACTTTCAATGCTGGCCAGTGTTTCTTGCTACGCTTATTCAAGAACACCTCAATTGTGACTAGCAAATGCTCCAATTGAGATTCTTTTTTCTCATACAGCTCACGGCCTACCCATGGCAGTGCAGACAGCACAGCAAACACAAACCAATCTCTCCTGACTTGGGGTACCCCATCCTCATTAGCACAATCAACTAATGTTTCCAATAAGGTCAGCAGAGAAGATGCTGCCAGCACATGGCAATTGACCAAGTCAGATATAAATCTAAGACAATACCTAGCAGCATTCCATTTGCCAGTTTTCAAATTCTCCTTGAATGTTTTCACAATATACTCAACAAATTCACCGCCAAAGTTATAGTTCTTAGCATTAAGCAGACCAACCAATGTAGCATAAATAGTACATTTTTCTGGCATACGAATAGCGCATTCTGTCAGGATACGCAGAATTTTAACTCTAAATGTACTCAGGTCTGCCTCCAATACGCTGGCTAAGCCCTCCAAGTTGCTTTCTAAACTTGAACTACTTTTCTCACCAACCCGCAAAATAAGCGATTCTAATCTATCTTCTATTTCTTGATTTTCTGAGACACGACGACGTTTCCTATGCAAACGTTCTGGAAATTAAGTATAAGAAACAAACTTATTGGAACTGAAACTAATAAACAAATAACTTTTTATAACCTCTAATCTTACCGTACACATCATCATCATCATGACCCCGCCTACGATTCATTTTGAAAATAATAGAGATAGATTTTAAATTAGTTTAAATATTAGGACAAGTTAGTGAATTCGGTATTCGTAAAATTAAGCATACAAAATAGCCGCAGTCACTATAATACAGAAAAATTGATTGATTCTGTTGAGTTTGTCAAATTGACGTTTGAGTTTTGACAGGAAGACGCCGCTGACCGCCCAAGTAACACAAACAAGTTGAATAAAGATTGAATAAGAGCAATTTTCAAGAGCTTAAACTTAATACTAGGCTGAATAACGTCTGAGTAGACGGAACTCAGACGTTATTCAAGCAAAAAGGGCCCCAATTTTGCTGAATAACACCTGAGTAGTTGCTGAGTAGTATCTGAGTAAGAGCTTAGTAACATTTCGATTAGCTTAATAACTTTGGAATAACAGGTCAAATTGCTGTTATTAAGCTCTAATACTTATGTTATGTTTCTGTCCCCTATCTGAATAATCATAATCTGTACAGCTATTATAAATACAGTACTAAGCTTGAAGCGTTTCAAACAGCTTATTGCTGAATAAAGTTTTATTATACAGCTGGACATTTAATAAGTGTCTACATATTATCTTTAAACAAGATAAGATTCTACGTTTTACTAATTATTCAGCTGGTGAATAAAAAAATATTTTATTCAGCTTTTTTCGGTATAATAGCGATTTCAAACTAACTTATTCGAATAAAACCCCTAAAATTGTCTTGTGTAAAATATAGTTGTTTTTCATCAGAATAATAAAAAGAATGTTGGTCTATTTACAACGGATTTTATTATATGTTTTTTCCATATAATTTCCTACAAAAAAATGTACACTATTTTCTAGTATATGATCTATTATATATTCGTTATTCAAAAGAAAATATTTAGACTACTCTTTTTCAAGCTAAAGCTTAGTAGCAATACATGTGTGGACTTTCATTCGGCATACTAAAACTAAACAATGGATCGCCATTAAAATACTTTTTACCTTAGACTTACAAGGAATTCACTTGATCACCAAAATGCTCTATCTTACAACTACAACATTTTCAACATAATTCATTTGATTATGTTGCATTTAAATAAAAAGTATTAAATTTTTCGTCACAAGTATTTTTTAAGACCTTGTATGTATGTCTGAAAACACTATTTACTATCCGCTATCTTGCACGCGGCGCATTAAAATTGTTGAAATAAAAACATACTATTCACGATGAATTTACTTGCGCACTAAGATTTAACAAATAGGTGACCCAGTATAACTTGTAAATCCACATTTACTTAGATATCGATTTTATGTTCATCGCCATATCATGTTATAATCAAATGAAAATATTGAATCCTATAGAAAAAAATATATTTTCACAATTTGTGTGATTACTGCTTGATTTAATGTACCAGTCGATGAAGCTGTATAACATAAGTGTAAGAGCTTAATAACAGCAATTTGACCTGTTATTCCAAAGTTATTAAGCTAATAGAAATGTAACCAAGCTATTACTCAGTTGCTACTCAGCAACTACTCAGGTGTTATTGAGCAACATTGGGGCCCTTTTTGCTTGAATAACGTCTGAGTTCCGTCTACTCAGACGTTATTCAGCCTAGTATTAAGTTTAAGCTCTTGAAAATTACTCTTATTCAATCTTTATTCAGCATGTTTGTGTTACTTGGGAGATTTGGCTACAGATAAAGTAGTGTATAAAATAAAATATTAAGTATTCAATTGATGTACATTACAATCTTTGAACAATACATACATACAACACTAATGAAATGTCAATTTAAAATGCCAATATAAATGGCCCATTTTTTAAATATAATAAAGCTGAATGAAAATATCTTCAAAAATTCAACATAATGTCTTGTAACTACGCAGAAGGTCTATCTCCGTATGAACATAAGGGAATTTTGGGTGTTCCAGAGGTAAGAAGAATTTATGCAGTACTTTTTCATATCTTGTGGATCTTGAATATTAATTATTTTTTTTTAGAAATTTGAACCTCTGGACAAACTTGACAAGAAATGTGAACTTTTAGCACAGTTTATTAGTCAGAGTAAACACGTAGTTGTTCACACAGGGGCTGGAATTAGCACCTCTGCTGGAATTCCAGATTTCAGGTAAACAAACATTTCAACCACCTTTTAGGGAATTATAATATATATAGGTACAATTGAACAAACTTGAGCGTTTGCAAAATTTATCTATCCGGTTCATTTATGGCCTTAAGAAATATGACCATGTTTCACATTATCAAGCTGAACTTAAATGGCTCCCAATACATCAACGTAGGAATACCCGAATTCTTTGCCTTCTATATAATGTCCTCTATAACCCTACTTATCCCTCCTATCTAAGGAATCGTTTTTCTTTTGTACACCAACCTGATGTTCCTTGTAGGTCCCACTTAAGGTCTCTTCTTAAATTTCCAGCACATAAGTCTGATTTCTTCTCGTATTCTTTCTCTGTTCATGCAGTCAGACTATGGAATTCTCTGCCTTCTACAATTCGCGATAGTGCAAGTGTCTCCTTGTTTAAGAGACGAGTTAAAGACTTCTATCATTCTTCTATTTAAATTTATGTATATTGTCATATTTTTCTACATGTAAATTTATCATTTATTTATATGTCTATATGAATTAATATAATTTAGGGTGCTTATGTATTTATCCATAATCATATATATATATTTCATATATGTGTATTTTTATTTTATTATTTATTTGTTTTGGCCAGCTGGAAGAAATTTCATTGTGAAATAAGCTGTGCCTTTGTACATACTTTTCCATGTTTATTGTGTTTTGTCTTTTCTGTGTGTGCATAAACTGTAAAATAAATAAATAAATATAATATAAAGGGGTTATTTAAATTCTAATGTTATGTATATTTGAAAGCCATATTATTATTACAGGGGGCCGAATGGCGTTTGGACATTAGAAAAGCAGGGCAAAAAACCAAACACTAATGTTGCATTTGCAGATGCAAAACCTACAAAAACACACATGATACTGAAGAAACTGGTTGAGACCAAAAATGTTCAGTATATTGTTAGTCAAAACATTGATGGACTGCATTTAAAATCTGGACTGGCCCGCAAGTACTTGGCTGAACTGCATGGGAACATGTTTGTTGATGAATGTAATCTGTGTAAAAAGTATGTTTATAATTTTTTAATATATCCCTCAGTAAACTAAAATATATATCATTCAATGTACAAATACTTAGAAAAAAATTATATACTCTTCAACCTATTTCAGACAACTTGGGCAGGTTTCCCCTATTCTGATTCAAATATATAGAATTGAGCTGAGAACTCGCATAAAAGTTAAATAATCTTTATTTAATATGTAAGATTGTAAACACTTATCTAACATTGTTTTTCAGACAGTTTGTTCGTAATAGACCTGTAGAAACAGTTGGTAAGAAATGTAGTGGAGTACCATGTGCCTCCGGTCACACTGGTGGCAGGCCTTGCCGGGGTCGCCTGTACGATGGTGTCTAGACTGGGAGCACAGTTTACCGGAAAATGATCTGCTAATGGCAGAATGGCATTCAAGGTAAGTTTAGCAATTATTAAAAAAATTTGGATAGATTATCCAAAGCAATTTTAAGAGGCAAGGTTAAGAAAATACTTAAACTTCAAATAATTAAAATTATTAAAGATGATTTTTCTGATATAGATGATGTAATGGGATGGACTGATGACCTGCCACCTGCAATGAATCGGTCCACGTGTAAACAATTAGGGTAGGCCTTCATCCAGCAGTGGATATTTTAGGTGTATGATGATGAATTGGAATTTTATTATTTTCAGCATAGCCGATTTGAGCATATGTTTAGGGACAACTCTACAAATCATTCCAAGTGGAAACTTACCATTAGAGACTGCAAAGTATGGAGGGAAACTTGTTATTTGTAATCTACAGCCAACTAAACATGTAAGTATTACAACAAATAACTTAAAACCGAAACAAGAGGACTTCTTTGTAGGCATTGCACCCACACAACAAAATTGTTTAAATTGAAACCACATCATCTTCTACCTAGTAACTAGGTGTGTAACTTGATACGAGATTGTTCTAGGTAGATACAACCGCAGTGCCATCCCGTGAAACCAAAGTGTTCTGCAATTTTGTGTTTCAGGACAAGGGCACTGTGATAAGTGAAATTAATTATAAGAGACCTAACATCTGTTGTCTTTGGTAGCAGGAGCAGTGCGGAGA
>PQWD01012108.1:0-16816 GCA_019425675.1 Leucinodes orbonalis
CCGCGGTTTGTTATCAGAACGTCTGAAGCAGCGCATAACAAGGAACGGGAGACAATGTCCCCTTTGTATTCCACTCCACATGTACTCGAAATAAAAGGGCTCTATTTCAATTCCTCTATAGCATTCTGCGGTTCTATAAGCATAGGGTGGAGCTACCCTTTAATGCATAAAGAGTGCATACACAAGCAGTTTCCTTTTAAGCGGTCCGGTAGCTGTAGTGAATTTCGAATTAAATACAAATCGGATAAGTATACACGTTTGCCGAGTAATGAATCACGTAGGTTAGGATTTGGAACGCGACAAGCTTCGTGGATGCAATTTTAAAACATAAATTATGAAAGTGTAAGCTTTGCTATTTTGCACTGGTTTGAAACGTGGAAAAGAAAATCAGATGAAAATGGAATAAGATTTTATCCTGTAAGTTATCGCGTCGTATTTTAACTTAACCAAGATGTGGGATGCTGATTCTGAATTCAGAATGAATTAAATTATTACCAACTTCTCGCGTGTATAATTTAAAATGATATTCTTAAGTAATTCGAATTTTTTTAGCATCTAGTTTTGCAAATAATTGTAACGATTACGTATCAGATCGTAATGGTATTAGGATCGTTCGTACTAGGAAATATCGTAAACATTTTGTGTATACTTGTCAATTTGTATAAATATTGATAATTTAAAATGAAACTACATCAATTGTTTTACAACACCAACTAATATGTCAATGGTTCAAGTCAAGTGACTTCTTGCAAGAACAAATGATCACCGTGAAATTGCTCCAATCACATTTCGTACCTAGACGATCGTCAAGTTAACAAGCGATCTAATGCGGTACAGGGACCGACGGCGAATTTGTCAGCGGTTTTATTGCGCTGTCTGTACACAAGGGAGAAACCATTAAACGGGAAAACAGTGATTATGATCGTATGCGATCGAACGAGTATAAGTTCATTTTCATGTTGTGACATCAAACCGATGACGCGTTTTTGAATTTACAAAGAAAAGCGGAGAACCTAAATATCTGTCATAGAATAAAGGAAAACCAATCCAGCAGTAGATTGCGATATTTGCGATAGATTTAAGGAAAAATGAGTAAGTATGATTGAAGTAGTTAGATAATTTTATGAAGTAGCTATACCACCTTCGATCATGAAGCTCTATAGAAATAACTCTCAAACCCTTACTCGCGAAATCATCGTAAACGGGCCAAATTTTCACCAATAATATACTACGTTACCAAGCTTACCTACGCCTAAGCATTGCAACGCCATAAGCACGGTAAATACCCACTATAATGCTAAGCTGTAAAGACCATTTGCAACTACAGTACATAATAAGAGGCATAATAATATTACTAAATGCAATTTACTGAAAAAATTTTTCAATTATTTTTGTAATACTGCTACGTACCTGTTAAATTGCTATTAGATTTCAGTCTAGACGATCGGTAAATACTGAAAAGAACATTTACAATCGACATAATACATTTACGACATAATACAAGGTGAAGTTGTTCGGACAAGACATGTTTATGAGACGTGTTTGACATTTAAGAATGATTTTAATAATGTGGATCATTAAATGGTTTTGAAGCCATTGTGATAGCGTATCAGCTATTGAGTTTGGTTGATGATCGCCTAAGTCAAAGCAATGGTCGTCAAGTCTGGTTATCGGAAGGGTGACGCCATTATTTAAATATTGAGTCCTACCGTTTCACACTCGAAGACACGATTGTTGGTTTAAAAAAATGAGAATTCGTACTTACCCACATTCATATAATTCGGCTGATAATTGAAAACTGACATCTACAAAACAACAGTAGATCCCGAAGCGGGCCGTCAAGTAATGCTTTACTTAAGAAGCTAAGACTTAAAATCACTGCTTTCAGCTCGGAAAAGAAGAAACAGGGTAGAATGCAGTCGATTTTATACACTGTGTTCCTCTGATTAAACAAATATGGAAAAGCTACCTACTCAGTAATGAAAAAATATTGCAAGTTTCACAAAATCTTTCGTTGTTGTGTACAAACGTATAATTAAGAGTCCTGATCCAAGCGATTTTCCAATTAACTCAATGTGTAACTCCTTAACACAAATAAGATTAAGCGTCAGTATTGAAACCCTTTGCAAAATTTGGGATCTTTACAATTTCCGTAATTGGATCCATTGTACCCCGATATCAAGGGACCTTCGCGTTCACGGCAAACTTGAAAGTAATAAACTTGTTCTTTCAATGAATTGCCTTATTCCGAAGTTAATCACAGGAGTGAGCGCGCCTGCCTCTCATTTGAAGAATGGCCTAAGTTGTTCCTATTAATTCCCCTTCGATGCGCTGTGCCATCACAATCTCACAGTTACCAGCTCACTGACAGACACGGTTATTTTGTTTTCAACTCTTGATAAATAGGGGGTAAGTTCCTACGTTGTTTATAAAGCGAACTTGCTTAAACAACCATTACTTACCAATTGTTTTCCTTGCTAAATTGGGAGGGGATCGCTGAGCGTGTAAAAATATAGCTTTTATAAACCGAATCTGCTAAAGTGAAGAGCGGTTTATTCGAGTGGCTTAAATGGTGTGCATGTGTATGAATAGTAATTTGTATACTCAGGTGCATTCTGTGTTAAGTACATTTCATACATACTTCTTGTCACAAATATTATAATTTTTACTTTTTTTTAACAATATGTATGTATGTATTACATTGATTATAAACATAATATCAAGGTAAATGTTGCAAAATATTCAATGTATAGTAATCAAAATTAAGTATTTCATCATTATAAGTAAGTGATGACAATGACAAAAAATAAAGATAAAACTACGGGTATCGTAGTATTGTACTTACAATGATAAGATCTTAAGTCAAATATTCAGTAGATTCACTTTATTTGTAGCCGAAAAATGAAAAAAAACTCTGACATTGCCGACGTTTTAAAACGGAAGGTGAAACAATGTTTGGGATTCGCGGGAAAATAATTTAGCTATCCGGTTTTCTGTGAGCACGCTACTTGCATCACTCTCCAGCAAGAAGCACAAAAATCATAACTACTATTGATGTATGCCCAAATATAAATTTTTGTCAATGTATTATCAAGTAATAATATTATTAAGTGATATAGTTCTGAATGATAACAGCTGGCAACTGTCGGAAATCTATATCCACCGAAAGAGGAAAAGAAAGTGTTCAACAAAAGTATGAAATAAGCAAGCTTTTAAAAGGATATTTGTACATTTCATGTACATTGTAGTTTTATAAGATAACACACCATATTGTTAATATAAAATGATATTTCGGAAATTTCCAAAAGACTTCAAATCAAAATTATTTATGCTGGGTACAAATTGTACTACATGTGACTGCGAACATTCGATATTTATAAGGATCATTCTCGATAGATGTTCGACCGTTCACGTCATCATACCACCATTACGTACATCATTACCGATCTCAGTTGCGTACAACATCCCGCTACCATGTGTAAATATTCCCTTCTGCCCTCTATCTTTGCTTGTTATCTTGATTTGTAGTCCACTCGGGGCCCCGGATAAAAATAACAGCCAAGATCCTAACAATATGTTATACTCGTCTTCCTTGTACAAGCTCAAATGGTGTGTACCGTGCTTTATAACGACGTATAAATGTATTGTCCGCAATGAAGATGAAAGGAATATATTTATGGTATGATACGTATTAAATAATAAAATAAAATACTCTATGGTATTTTGAAAGATAATTACGTATTTAATATTATTATCAAATATTATGAGGACTGATGACCTGATTAATGTGGCGGGTAGCAGAGTGATGTCAACCGCTAAGGATCGGTCCGCCTGGAAATCATTAAGGGAGACCTTCGTTCAGCAGTGCACGTTTTATAATGTAATAATAATGATGATGAAATATTATTAAATATGAAATAGTGTTAACATCACATGATTGTTAACTTATTAGAGTAAACAGTTAAGGGTATATGAGAGCAACTGACGTAAATTTAATGCCGTATTTTTCCATTAAAGAGATATACTTATACTTCTTTGCGTATCCGTATGATATGCAATCACTTACTGCATCCAATTTTGTTATTAAAATCATTCATTATTGGGGAATCTAGAAGCAGAAACTGGCTATGATAAAAAAAACAAAAGAAAAAGATCCTGCAGATCGTGGAATTAATCAATCGAATCTGTTATCTAGCAGCGTATGAGGGCAGCAATGATGACTACGTAGAGTTTTTGGTTTCCTTCAACTGGTTGACCGTTCACTTAAAATATTTTAAAAATCTATTATTTGTAGGGGAAGAACTATGTTGAAGAGTAGTCTGCAATAGGTTGAAGAGAAGAAGGTATCTGTATATTTCTCCTCCCGTAGTTTAGCACTAGACTGTATTGCTACTGTGTAACGTAGTCCTATTTATCACCGGCTTTTTAATGAACAACTGTTGAACGTAATAGGTAAAATTAAAGCCGTACGCAGACTAAGATGTGGTACGTATATCCTACCAAAAATATTTCATGTTTTGATAAGAAGACCACATGATATTTTCCTTGTGAAAACTGCTTAACTCTACTGACCTTTACTTCAACAAATTCTATCAATCAGCCAACATTCGTCAACTGCTGAACATAGGCCTCCCCCAAAAAGCGCCAACCATTCCGATCCTAAGCAGCTCGCATCCATCCCCTGCCGGCAACCTTTCGCAAGTCATCAGACCACCGCGCCACAAGACGTCCCACACTACGCTTGCCCAAAAGAGGTCTCCAATCCAATACGTTCCGGCTCCACCGTCTATCGGATCGTCTAGAGACATGGCCAGCCCGATTCCACTTCAGAGTGCCGATCCTTCGCGCAATGTCTACGACCTTAGTTCTCCGTCGGATAACATCATTACGGATTCTGTCCGCCAGAGATATTACGAGCATCGCACGCTCCATGGCATGCTGAGCGACCTTGAACTTATGAACCAGCCCTACGGTAAGAGTCCAAGTCTCCAACAACAAACTCTACATATCTGTAAATATGTATGGCTTGGCTTATATATATCTGTAAATATCTGCCTTATACCATTATAATGATACGAGTATGTATATTGCCTTGGAACAAATCTTCAATTGTCTGAGCATATGACTCGCGGGCTATCACCTTACCATTCAGTTAATAGCACTTACATCAAACCGTAGATCTTGCGGTAGACGCAGTTGCAAGTCCGTAGGTAACTTAGGAATTTATTGCATCGCTTGAATATGTAACTGGGGTTAGGATACAGTACTGTAGAATATGCAAAGCTTAATCCTCGGATGCGTGTCAGACAATAACCAGGTACGTGGGCCGGCAAATGTGTTGCGGGATTTACTACGTGAATTCTTGACTTGTTAGTTCCTTTTTTATGATTATTTCATGTTTCTAACTTTAATTGCAAAACTTTTTATTCTTAATTGCACACACATTGTCATTCTTTTAGTCTGGGATATACAAAAGAGAGAGAAAGATAAAGTATAGTTTAAAAAATCACCCTAAATGTTTCAAATTGAACTTAATAACAAGGGGACTTTAAAGGAAATTGATGTCGCTAGTGTCACCTTTATAAAAAAAATGTCCAGAAAAGATTGCTCTTTAACATTTTTTTGTTTTATAACCTGCTCTATGTTTTTCTGTATAACAAATTTTATTCAGTATTGTAAATGTAACACAACACGTAGATTTTATACTTCTGCAATATGTCTATATATCACACTTAATATGCGGCCATATTGCCAAAAATAATAATTTACGTAATACGAAAAAATACTTGTTTTTTAACCACTGACAAAAAACAAGTATTTTCGTATTACGTTATTTCTATTACCCTTAAATCAACCATCAAATTAAAAAGATTTACAGTAGAGCATACAAATGAGTTTATGGGTCTAATGTATTGCTATAATTAGAAAAGCTATCGGTGGCTCATCGGTGTGGGCTGTCGTCTTTCGATCTGAAGGGTGCAGGTTCAAATCCCACCATGTAACAATGTCATTTCGAATTTTGAAATGATATGTATGTTTATCCGACGCTCTTACGGTGTAGTCAAACATCGTGAAGAAATCTACGCACGCCTATGAAGAAATTAAAAGGCTGTGCAGTATGTGCTGTGAAGTCAGCCAATCCACACTAGACCAGCGTGGACGACTAAAGCCTATACACCCGTTACGGGAAGGCTCGTTCCCTTCGGGACGAATAATCAGCTGATGATGATGAAATTTAGAAAAGTTGAAGGCATTTTAAAAAAGTATTTGAGGTTGGCCTTACTTCAGTTATGTAAACCTGAAGTAAAAATAGGACCGCAATATGTTTACGGAATATTAATGATCTAAACAAAATACGGCTAATCAAAGCAACCTTCATGTAACTTGTCAATCAGCAGAGTACCTACCAGTAATATATTATCCCTTGGTACACGCGTTATTTATCAGCACGACGTGATAAAACCGCACCTGTTGCCGGCACAAACAGATTTCGCCCTTCAGTTTTTGGCGACACTTCATTAATCCAAAACCTACTTGCGGTACAAATTGCTCATTATTTTGCAATCCTGATGTTGTTTAAAATGTTAATCCTGGTTTTAGTGAGCTATGCAAAGTTTCATATTACTTGTGATATTTTAAAATTGATGTTGACCACCAATATCTTCCTGTGTTTATGTAAAATTTTTATTTCTTATATATATGACTTACTGTCAAAGTGAATGTGTAGGCTTGGAACTAAAACACGATGTGCTTTCATTAATGGTGCCTGGTGTATACACATCATTAAAGCAGCGCAGCATTTTCAAAAGTAAGATATGTTTTCAAATTTTAATTTTTATGAATGTAATCAATTTAAAGCAAGCATTTAGAAAAGTTATTATCTTTCTTCAATTACAGTTTCGAATTACAGTAGGTTATCAGTATTTTATAACCGCTCATTTTCATGTAAGATTTATAAACAAACCAATATAGCTAGTCCATTTATTCATGCCTGAACTTGTAAATTTATGTCAGACCTACCTAATTTTGAACACACATTCTCTTTCACCGCGCTAATGATGTAGAACGTGCGCATGCAAACACGTTATTTATTCCCTTTACAAAGTCTGATATTAAGGAAAGTGCTTAAAAGATTAGACCGCGCCAGGACAAAGGACGAACCATTACAAGCAAATGGTCGATAAAAGAGCGCGTTAAAGTTTTTGCCGTAGCCACGGGCGGCGACAATGTCGTGCCGTTTTTACAGCACCCTACTTTTTGTTCCAGAATTGCCAGTTTTTATTAGTACTAGTTGAACCCATAATATATCCTATCATGGCTTTCCTTGGAATTGGAGTGCACAACAATAGTGACGTCGTCTTTTAAAAACGGTAACCGATAACTTTAATTCCGATGCTTACACAAAATAAGGGTAATTCTAAACTTATATTTAATTACTTAATACAGGTTTTTATAATAAAATATTAATAAATAAATACATATCCACTGACATTCACACAGCGCTATCTAGCCCCAAGTTAAACGTGAAGCATGTATTATGGGTACTAAACAACGATAAACATACTTATATACATTTTCATTTACATATCTTTACACACAGACATGTTCATGCATACAAATGTTTGTACTGCCCTGGGATCGAACCCGGAACCCTTGGTGTAGCAGCCGACGACTCATCCACTACACCAAATGGGTCGTCACACATAAACATATATTTCACTTTACTTTATATACCTAACCTGTTGATGCGTTGCCTCAACTGACTATAACTATTGGCTTATATATGTAGGATTTCTTTTCAAGGTGAAAATAGTGTTGTCCCAATGTTTTAAAACTTACCACGGAATCGATTGAAAGAGTTCTGACTCAGTAAGATAAGAGTTTAATTAGAAGTAGCTCTTCTCTACACTAGAATTCAACTTAGGCCGGTTTCAAATAAGAAATCATTTTATTCGTACTTCAATTTTAACTTATAATATTTATTTGGTATATTGTGGAATGTAACGAATTGTTTGAAGTTAAAAGTGATAAATTAGAAACATAACATAAACTTATTTTCAGTGAAAAAAGCCTATCACGTCGTGCCTTACAACCTACCTTACCCCTGGTCTCAAATGGGATTCCAGTGCAATTGTTAACTTGTCATGTTAAGATCATAAGTACAAAACCATAAATTAATTAACTGTGAGATGTTAATGACTAATACTCGTAGAAAGTACCCTTCAAACTATTTCAACATTGGTAGAACTTAAACATAATTTCATAATTTCAAGACGAACTAAGTAAGTTGTCTGGAGTCAGAGCAGAGTCCAATCTGAAATCTGCAAATAAACGGTAATAACTTAAATGTAATTGGACCCTAGCCCTTTATAACTCAGTATTTAATAAACCGTTGTTTGTTTAAACTTCACAGCCCCATTAACTACTTTACGTAATGAAAATTTCACCCTTAGAACTGAACTCGTTAATTTTAGTTCTTAGAAACGTTTTACGACGTATTTAGTCGCCGTACAGTGATATTTCTAAGACATAGCTTAGGCGCCGGGACATTTTGTATGCTGTAAATATTTTATGTTACGTTTTCCAGAATTTAAGTGCACAAGTCTGGGACCTAAATACGTTATTTCTTTGAAAAACAAACCGTAAGCACCGCGATAATGAGTCGAAAAGCTTGCGTTAGCTGAGTGTGAATATTTAAAGAACAGTTGCTAAGTGCTAGTGATATAATGTTCATAAGGTATTTTATATGAAAATGCTGTGCTATTTTATGTTAATACATACAGGTTTATAAAAAAATACAAGTTTTAGGATATTGCAGTTTGTATTAGTGCAGGCTCATTATTTATTATGATTCATCATCAACATCTTAGCTCACCGAGGTGCACAAGCCTCCTCGTAAAAGAGTATAGTCCTAAGCCGTCCACGCTACGAGTAGTTCAGTGCCGATCGGTCAACTTCACGTGCAATCTTAGAATCTCTTCGTAGGCCTGCACAGGTTTCCACACGTTGTTTTACATCACCGAGAGTTGGATAAACGTACAAATAATTTCCAATATTCGAAATGACATTGGTACGTGGCGGGATTTGAACTTGCACCCTGGAGGGTGCACTAATGAGCCACCGACGATCTGGCTATTTTTATTTGTTAGTAATTAGGTTAGTTGTTAAACATACGAGTTACATAATTGCAAGGTTGGTATAACTTACTCATATTTCGTATTTGTTCGTATTTAAAATAAAATGCATATCAGCGATTCGGCTGCAAGTAAAATCTATGGCTGCAAGCCAACTCATTCGGCAATACATATAAAAAATGCCAAAAATTTATAAAGTCAAGTATAAACACTTGCAACTGTGATTCAATAATTGTCCAATACCGGTGACAAGCCGCGATTTGACCCTTTACATGTTTTTGACAGCATTCCATCTTCACAATTCATTATGATGGCGCCCTTCGTTTCTTCAATAATTTGAATACCAAAGTACATAATAACTTACGTAAACAATTCATTGCGCTCTAACTGGGTTATCTGGTCGTTTGTCTGCTCCTGTTAGGTGTTCCGACAATGACGTCACTTGCAATATTCTATTGAGGCGTAATTAAACGTCTCAGCCGTTCACAGATCGCTCATTGATCAAATACAGAAGCATGCGTAGTATTTGTAAGCAGTTAAGTGTATTTCAGAGGCTATACAATATGTAGGCAGTAATAGTATTTCTTTTAGGTGTTGAGTAATGTACCTGGAGTAGGCTTTTTTTTAAAGAGTTTGTACACAACTCAATTCCTCTTGAGATTTTTAATTTTAATATGTTACTAATGTCTATATAACTGTATTAATTTAAATACACAGGGAAAGGGAGGAAAATCACTTAACGATGTTTGCCTGTTCGGTAAGACAATTGCAGGCTGACAAACCTGACTTTCCAAAAGAAATACTATTCTGTGCTCTCCGAAGAGTGCTCGTTATGCCGTGGGCCACGGTAACAATGATAGTACGAGTTAACGGCCACCAATCTGCAATGGGTCCGCGTGGTGGCTGCCCAGTCTTCCCAAGGCTATGCCGTGTGATACAACCTATTGCTTGTAATGAGACGAAAACATAATCTGCCTAAGATAAATAAACCAATGACTTTATTGTAAAGGTTATTTCAATGTTTTGGTTTCCCATAGGCATTCCCATATGTCTCATGAAGTTTAAGCTGCGCATGTAGCTTTAAGCGTACGTATGCATAATAGGCATGATGACTGGGTCCTGAAATTGTAAGAACTATTTTATATTATTACAAATCTGGGTTAAAAATAATGATGTGCTTACTCTCAGCTCGAAAACTCATGTTTTATGAATTTTATTAGTCTTCAAAAATGGGTGGGCAAGTCCATTTTTAAAGTACATTAATTGTCAAAAAATTCTAAGCAAAAGGATAACACATGTAACTTAAAGCAACTTTGGTATAATAGCAAACTATTATACCATTTGAATAAACGCAACATTTAATATAGTTGTGGTACAAAATTCACAAACTATGCATACGAATTACTGAGGCGTGACGTCATAACTAGGTAGCCATTTGTATGAAGCGTTTTTGGGAAAGTCCATTATTGTGTTTTTAGAATTGAAAAATCTCTGTGAGCTTTAATGTTAACGGAGTAATTCTTTTACCAATGTTCCTATTATAATGCGGTCCATGGATATAATAGCAGAAAAAAAATGTCATCATCCCTATTCTCGTAGAGTCGTTAATATTTTACATATTTGAAAACCATTTACGTACTTTATTTATTTAATATTAAAATTAGGAACCTACTAGAATAACGGCGCTTAAGTAATTTTATAATAACACGTAGTAATAAATACTGTAAGATCTGACTTATTTTAACATTTATCTTGTTTCCATTTTTTTAATTTTAAATACGAGTATACACGTATTTCATAACAATACATGTTGTACAATACATAAAATATGTAATAAATATTATGGCGGCATTTTGATTTCTTGTTCTTGAAATTAAAAGATAAACGATACCTATCTAATGATAAATACCATGCTATTTCTCAAACCGCACCTTTAAGGAGACCTTACAAATTCAATGCTTACTAAAAAATGCATTTTCTCAGTTACCTACTGAGAAATAACAATATCGATAGACGAGGAGTTTCTGCAGTAATTTTTCGTACTACTTATTTATCGAAAGGCGCAAAAAAGCATACATGAAACGTAACCTGCACCTGTATACATGTATTTGTGTTCATAACAATTTCCTACTTACATTTCTGCCTGTTAAAGAAATAGCAATCATCGCATTACCAACGCCAAGAAAAGGTGAAACATATTCCACCCCTAAGATTAACTACTAAAAAAGCAATCGTTCGCACATTTCAAGTCACATCTAAACAAATTACGAGTGGAGGCGTCGGTAAATATTGGCAGCTAACAAATTCTCTTTCCGTCAAAATATGCGGCTACGAACACAATTTCTGATTGATTTCCGCAGTAGGTATACGCTCCAGCCAGGTGTTGGGAAAACGAACGTTTGGCTTTGGGAAATGACGTTTCTTTCCCCTCATATTATGCACAGGTTAAGTAAAAGTATAATGTGCTCAAACTCCTAGACAAGGCTTCTAATCCCTTTCAAAATCAATATTTAGAAAGAAAAAAGGGGAAAAAGAAGAAGGGGCTTTCTAAATGAATGGTATGGACATGGTAATGAAAAATTGGAAGTATTTCAAGTTGGATGTTACATTAATAGATGGTCCTATAGGTATGTGTCATTAGTCATCATTATAACAGCCACAAGAGGTACACAGCTAAACTTGGTGAATTCGGCCTCAGTAGCTCTCATCGGTCCGAAGATGTCTGCAGCTAGCTACTACCCATAGGATTTTAATTATAGAAAATATTTATTTGACTATCGGTAAGTCTTCTTTGATTATGAATCTTCTCATATATTTGATATTGATTCGAACATGTACAATGATAAAAAAGTATGGATTCGTGACATGCTCACAAAACAACCGAGTAAAAGTGTTGCAGCGACAGCACACACACATACACTTATTTCGAATGAGCGTACATTTACCTAAACAAAAGCCTACAAACTGTATTCTCTTTGGCGTTCGTTTTTGAGGCACGGATGGCGTATCTTACCTTTTAATATACAGAATATCATTGTCCGTGTAGGATAAACCCTAACAAACTCGTAGCTCACTCCTTCATACCCTGCGTAAACTTGAAACTATTTCAGAAATTACTCATACATAAATGAAAAACGTATATAGTTAAGTTTGCTGTATTTAGTTTCAGAATACTCGGAATCATTGACAAGGAAAAGACCATGTGGAAATATAGGGTCTTTTGATTGAATTCACATTTACACTATTTTTTATAAAAAACTGTATAACCTGAAACCATATCATCGAAATGACGTAAATACAAGTGCGTGTTTGCTATCGCTGGCAATACGAAGCAACTATGAAACTAAGGGTTAGTAACATTGTCGTCTACTATAAAGCAGGGTTCCGCAACGTTTAATGGCATTTTATGGGCCATCGCAGCGCTCGTTTTACGCGCTCGGCTTGTCGACGCATTTTATAGCTTTCAAATAATCACTCTACTAAGACATTGCCGATATCGGGTTATGCTAGTTATGCTACAATCGCTTTCAATTCCAATAGTTAACCCAATAACGAAGTTATAAAGCTATTTTATGGCAGTATAGTTTTGTTTTCATTGCATTTACAATGTTCTGGGAGCTGTCTTCAAGAATATTAGATATTATACGTATCTACGATAAAACTATCAAAGTATTGGTTTGTAAGTTTTAAGGACATAAACAATCTTTATGTGAAATTTCTCTAACGATAGTTGTACATTTCTTCGTTCTCAATACTGGTTGATTTCATAAAAGAGCATTGTAAACCTTTTAAACATAATTTTAGAAAGGATTCGTCTGTTTTGAACATTTTAGCTTCTTAATGCACACAAAGTAGCTTTATTATTCTTAAAACGAGCTAAGTATTAGGGTTTTGCTATCTTTCAAATCTTTTAAAAGTCTTATTGGCCTAATTTGACTCACCTCCTGAAATTTGAAAAACGGGCAACAATACCATTTCCATTAATCTTTGCTTGTATTTCACATTGTAAAGTTCTTATAATCTCAATCTCAAACAATAGCCACAGTTTTATGAGTACAAGCCTTTTTATGACTCGTAACGTAAATAGAACCCACATATTAAACTTTATTGTTATGTAAGACTGTAACATGCTATCTTAGTAAGGGGTTCGCTTTTATGGTATCCAATACATATTACTTTAAAGTTCACAATTTTTAGTGATGTTGCTTCTTAAAGATTTGGGTAGTCAGATTGCTAAACGATTAGACTAGGCCTGGCCTAAAATTTTTCAACAGTCTAAAGGCATCTGATTTATTTTGATGTAACCATCATATGGAAACCAGGACCGGAGGCCTAGAAAGCACTCCGAAGCACGAGAATTTTTTTTATGTGTCGATCAGGCTTTTTAGGCATTTTATTTGCTAACCTAGTTCTATTAGACCATTGCGCCTAAGAAAACTAGGATAAAATTGCCCAAACGCGAGCCAGACTCGCATGTGGAGGTTTCCGCAGCTGCAAGTCACATAAAATAAAGTAAAATTTTATTTATTTAGGCACCTACAGCTTTAGTATGAAAATAGTGGTTCACCGTTTAAGACGTATACAAAAATATATACACCAGAAATCGTTCAAACTAAATTTCGTTGTTAGAGTTCATGGTAAGGTACATCATATATTTTTTTATTTTATCAACTCCATAGTTTAAGGACACATTTTTTTCAACTTTGGAAGTGTCTCTCACGCAAAACATTCAATTAATAAAAAATACCATTAGAAACCTCGATTTCGGAAAATTTTTGAGTTTTAATTCAATGTATGGAGAACTCCAAAAATTTTTTTTTTTAAGTTTCTTGACAAAATCTAATAGCGGTTTACAGAATACATATACTACAAAGTTTGAATAGTGTAGTGTTTGTAGTTTCGGAGAAAAAAGGGTGTGACATATGGACGGTCAGACAGACACACTTGACGAATCTACAAGGGTTCCGTTTTTAGCCATTTGGATACGGAACCCTAACAATATTGGTTTGCATAGTGAAAGCCACATTGAATTATCTACCTCCCTCCACATTTGTAGTTAATGTTGTTGTAGCAATTTAGGACTTTAAAAATGTTATCACATATCTATTATATAAAAATAAAGTTGTTTTTTGTAATATTATAAAGCTTTTTTACTAGATGTTAACGAGAATGATAACACATACGCTAAATATACAAAAATATCATTCTTTTTAAACTTTCTGTTTCTCACCGAAGTTTTTCGCAGGTCGTTGATGTAATAAGGAAAACAAAGGCATAGATTTCAGATATGATTTGTATGTTAAATTTATATGTGTTTGGCATTGAATAAACAATTTATTATTGTTACTGCGGGAGAATAACCTATACCGCGCGAGGTACAGCTAGTAAGTATCTAATCTAATATACCTAAAGTTCTTCAGCTTTGCATAAATGTAAAGGTACTCGTTTTATTAGTTTGCTACCTACCCTTCCCTTAAAAAAATATCGATCTAGTTCTACGTTTCTTATAAAATGGCTTCCCAATTCTTTTCTACTTTCTTTGCTTAGGACGTGGTTTAGTTCCCGTAATTTCAATCCTGGTTCATTTTATCTGTATCATGGTTTATTTCCTCTTTCTAGAATTCAATAACAAGAATGTGTCGCTACTGCAACGAATAATAAAAATGTTTTCAGCGTAGGACAACAGCAATTTTTACACTCAAATATCGAAAGTGTCAAGCTTCTAAAAAGTTATACTAACCTCATTTTAGTGCACTTTGTTCATCCGGTGACCACATGTATAGAGCTGAAGTCTAGCATATATATATTGTAGTTAATAACCATATTGTATTTGACAACAAGCTGTTATTTGAGCCTTATTAAGATAAATAAAACCTAAGCAATTGTGGGAAACTAACAGAAACATTGAAATAGGTCAACGGTAAAGGGGCTAACCCATATGACATTTATAAGGTAGACATTACATGGTAGTTTTTATATTTGCGAGGTTAATGCCAGGGGCAGATTTCCGTCGGTTACGACGGAAACTGAGCGACACATCCGGGGGGCTGAACAAGCAGTCTCCTTATCTGCGAAGGGCAGGGCACATCGGCCGTAAGGTAAACAATTCAGGACGGAAAGACCTTTCGTAAATTTTCGGTGCCATCGATCATGAAAAAATACTTTACCGTACATTTTTCGAGTTCATTGGTGCAATCGTAGCCTGCATTATGTTTTGTATTATTTAAATATTTTTTTTAGTAAATGATTATTTTATTTTTTTCTAACTTCTACACCAGATGTTTGACAAATATTACATTTATTAAATTAAAACACATTTTATTTTCCCGTTCTCTTAGTAAATACATACCAATGGTGTAAATGAAATATTTTTTGTCATATTCCTGTGACATACACAGTTTAATACGTGAATATCACAATTTCACTGATCAACTCAATTCAACACAATGATCCTGGACAAACGTCTTAAATTTACATCACACATAAATAATATCATTAAAAATCGCTCAAATGTTAGGATTTGTTAAGAGAAACAGTAAGACGTTCAAGCGATCAGTACTCATAAGCTATTGTTTAATACTTTAGTCAGAATCACTTAGAGTATGCGAGTGTGTCTTGGAATCCGATGTACGTTGTTCACTCGCAGAGAATGAAAAAATTCAACGCTTTACACGATCACTCGCTTATTTGTCACAGGAGTGAGTCACGAAGTCCCACGACATGACTAAATTTTCAAAATGAGAACATTACGCCACCGACGCGCTGTTTTGATTCTTGCGTTTTGCATGGACTCATTAATAATAGAATCAAATGCCTGAGCTCGTGGAACGTATCAATTTGGCGGTTCCTTTCTCTATGCCCCAAACCAATTGTTAAATTATTTCATAACCTCTATTTCGATCAAACTGGGTCATCATTCCCGCTACCAAGATCTTATGACGATATAGTTATTATCTAAAAATTTTCCCAAAAATTTATTTCCACGACACCTACTGAAATTCAAAAGAGAACTGCTAAGCTTACCTGCTGAGCAGTCTTTATTTCCATAGTTTATTTTTTTGTATTGGAATATAAATACTTCTTTTTATCTTGTTGTTGCTTTGTTACTAGAGAATTTTGTGCCTGTAATTGGTGCATGTACTAGAAATTAATTAAATATTTGTGATATTCATAGTTAAGTATATGTACTGTTGGTATACCTTTAAATAAAAATAAATAAATTTCATTTAATGCAACAAATAAAACTTTATTTTTCTTGTTATTATTCATGAAATTCTAGCTAAGTATTTCTTCAATTACAATACTTAGTTTCGAACTTTTTGAAATATTTCGCGTAAATGCGCCGTGCGCTGGTGACGAGACGCCGCGTCGCACGCCGAGCTATAAATTAAATATCTCGGAAACAATTCCATGCATCAAAGGATATTTCTAGGACTTTTTTATGAACGTGGAGCCACGGTTGCAATAAATAACTTTATTTAGATGGCCACATTTTTTGTTACAATTATTTTACATACACCTATGTCATGAAATGAATTTACTAGTATACGTACGTTATACACATTTTACAGAATATTTATTAATACATATAAAAAAAGGTGCTGATGGGAACAAAACTCAAAATCAAATAATTTGAAAATTACCATAAAACCCGCCTGCTAAAATACCACTTAAAATTGAAA